>PVLA01004554.1:0-172589 GCA_004027455.1 Hydrochoerus hydrochaeris | reverse complement strand
CCTGAGTTCAATTCCTGGTACCCCCCCCCAAACCAAATAAACCCTGCATGTCTTCCACACTGATGGCCCTTTAGAGAATAACACACAGGGCTGCTCTTTTCTCCCAAGCTTTCCTTTTCTGCAGCCAAACAACTCTGAAGTGGTATTTGCAAGACAGAATTTCTGCTCCTCCAGCTGCCAGTGATGCGACCCTGGGCTTTGGTTTCCTCGTTTCCTGACTGCAGAGTGAGGCTTCTTGGCGGAGTGGCCTGCTTTACACAGCACTGGTCCTATTAACTGGTAGATGGGTATTTGCCTTCCAACAGCAAATAACATTCTCATTTTCATGTTAAAGTCAATGACCTGTAATCAGATTAGTAATTTTTTAAGAGTTCATGGGGTATTTCAATGATGGGAAATTAATCAAGTGTTGCTTTTATTGACTTGGCATGTATAGGAAGTCATGAATACTGTGAACGATTGTCCAGGAACACACAGCTTTTGGGTGACACATGCATGGCCAGGAGGAAACCTCTCCTCAGAATTCTATTTGTCCATTATTATCAGCAACTGAAGAAAACATGCTTTTGGAAAGATTTATCATACTGTATTTTAGAATACAGAGATTTTTGTTCTTTTCTTACATCTGTAGTTCAGTGCAAAATAATATAAAATGATGGAGGAATAGAGCATGCTATTATTTGTGCCCAGTGAGTCTTTGTTTTTTGTTTTGTTTCTTAGGAATAAATAGATTTTTAAAATGTTTGGCCAGCACATCTGTTGTTAGCCTCCAAGCATGTCTTTAAGATCCATTTCGTGCATTTGCAAAAAGAAAAGGTTTAAATATTAATAAAAGTGGGAATCAGCTGTTGATTATTTTAGAATTTATTAATGCTCCAGTGAACCTTAAAGAACTCAGCCTCTCATCAGGAGAGCCATAGGTTCCCTTGGGCATTCCAGGAGCAAGTTTTTTTCTACCTGAAGAGCCGACAGAGGACAAATGGAAGGCACCGAGGCTTCCTAGAGTGGATAGACAGTTTAAGTTTCCCCAGGATGCACACACCTTCACTGGAGGAGCAAAGTCATGGCCTGTTACTGGGTTTGGCTTGTTGATGTGTGCCCTTGATCTCAAGGAGGCAGTGGCTAATGACTAGAAAAACCCTGAAAAAGAATTCAGGAGGGTGCGTCCCACAGCACACCCCATACCCTGGAGCATCTGCACCCTCCGAAGACAGAACTGTCATCAGGGAAAAAAGCCAGGGCACACAGCTGATGTATCTGTGAGAGCTATCCTTTACTGTGCATAAGAGAGTAGAACTCAGAAAGTGAGGGTGGCCTGAGGCTCATGAGAAATGACCATGTAGGAAAGGAAATCCATAGACATGGAAGAATGATGTGGATCTGGTGGATTTTGTGTTGATCTTTTCTGTTTCTGCTTATTTTTTCCATAGAATTTTCTACCAGGTAGTCTTTGTGTCAGCAGAGGGTAGCTCTTTTGTTCCTTATACACTGAGGAAATTTCTTACTAGGCAGCACCTGCAGTAATATCGTTTTATTTGGGCAATTTCCATGTTCTCTCAAATTGAGTATTGCTCTAGCTAAGTTGAAAATCTTGGAGCTTAGGCTGTGCTTTTAGAGGAACATACTGTCCAAACACAGTAAAGCCCTGTTACTGAGCCTGAGCATCTTGCTCTTCACACATTCATTACTACAGGTAAAATTTCCTGTGCATGTGGAGAAGGAGCAGGTGGTGCATTTCTTTGCCTGCCCGAGGGGGCATGGGCAACCCGGGCTTCAGCTTTGTCTCTGTTCTAGTCTGGAATAGGACTTTATGTTCAATCTTTCCCAAAACTTAAACTCAGTTGTTTATTTTTAGCTAAACTCTAATCATTGTACCAAGCAGTGTTACAAGCAATACACATTTGAGATTGAGACTCTCTCAGTCAACTCACATTTTGCAAGAACAGGAGCAGAATCCGGAAGCACCCGGAAGTGTTGGACAGCCAAGGTAGAGGGAGCAGCATCTGTTTTATAAAGACCTGTGTGTGTAGCCACGTATGCCTGGATGATAAGGTTCAGACAATAAATGCAGTTGGAAGGGAAAAGCTCCCATATAAATCATTTGTAGGTTTTTATAGTTACTTTAAAACCAGATGATTCACATTCAACCCAGATCCCTGAAGCTCTCATAGTTGTGTGTAGTAAACCCATCTGTCCACCAGCCGGAAGTACAAGGTACATATAGGAGTTGCAGGCTGAAGTCCTCCGTAGTAGCCCCTGAAGGCTGGCCCCTGAGGCTTAGGAGCCTGCAAGGGGCTGAGCTCGGCAGGGGGAGGGGAGGAGAGGAAGAAGAGCAGGACTTCCGCAGCTGTCCACTAGTCTGTGTCCTATAAAGCTGCAGAAGTTGAAAGGCCTGCTACCCAACAAAGCCTGTCCTCAGGGAGTGTCTTTTCTCAGTAGGAACACAAGAGGGGCAGAACTGAGGAGTCAGAACTAAAGCAGGTCTGTGGCATGCTGCCACCACCCAGCCCCCTGCCCCCAGAAATAACTCGGAATACTAATATTATTCCTTTTGGGTGGAGTATTAAATTATTTTTCTCCCATACATAATTTGCCAGATTTTTTTTTAATGATCTCTTATTGTATTTGTGATGAAAATAATTTAACACGTGTACATTATCCGAAGTTACCGCAACCTTCAGGCCAAAGCATGAGGTTGTGCCCGCAGAGAGCGATTCAGGCTGAAGCTGCAGGAAGGCCTTGCAGGTTAGTGTGTGGGCCCAGCTGGCTCATGTATCAGCTACTTCAAAGGCAGCCTGGCAAAAGTGGCAGGAGACGGCAGTGGCCTAGCTGGGAGAGGCAGCACTCCAGGAAGGGTTCAGGTCAGAAGCCAGCCCATGGGGGGTTGATAAGGCAAGGTTGTTTTGTGGAGATAGTTTAGCTTCACTTTAGGAAATTTGAAAACAAGACAGCAAAAGTAGAAGATGAGGAGAGAAGGTGGAGTGGACGGAAGAGAAAGAGAGAGGACTTGGGCTCCGGAGCAGTGCAGTGCAGATGCCCTGCCAGGACCCTGAGAGCACACAGACCAGCAGCCAGCTTCAGCTGAGACCCAGGAACCGGGGTGGCAGACTGGGCGGGCCTGGCACCGGCCGTCTCAGCACTCTTCCTTTCCCAGTGTGACATCTGCAAGTTGGTGAGCAGACACAGAACAGCCAGGGTGGGTGAAGGTGTTCACCTTCTGCCCTCTAATCGCCGCCTCCAGATTTTCTGCTGGCCAGCACAGTGTGTGTGTTTAAACCACATCGGTGACTTGAATTTGGAGACAGCTCCCTCTCCTCTCCTGACAGAGCTTTTGCTTCTTGTCCCATCCCTTTCACTGCAGATTCTCAATGCTGTTTGGCTTTGGCCTTAGAGGACATGGAGAAAATATGGGGTAGGGAAGGGGTGTGGAAAAGAAAGGAAGGTGGCCCACAAGGTCACAGATCATTGTCACAAAATACCTTTAAAATCCAACCTTCTGTGGCTGTAGGATGGGGGTTGGAGGAATAGCACAGGATGTCACCTTGGGACTCTTATGGTACAAACAGGATCAATTCTGATCTAGGGTTAGAATTAGATTTATGGGAAATAAAGATGGGTGCATTAAGATTTAATAGAGTTCTCAAAAGAAACAGGAAAAAGTTATAATAGTTGACTTTAATTGAGCACTATGTGCTAGACACTGTTGTAGAGGTTTTGTTCACCCATCAATAGCCCAATGAGTTATTTACTTATGATTGCTATCCCCATTTTTTAGACTAAGAAACTCAGCCACCGAGAAGTTGGGTCACTTCTCCAAGGCTGCATAGCTACCAAGTGGTAAAGTGAGGTAAACAGGCAAGGTGGCCAGAGATCAGAGCCCTGAGCCATGTGTCTGTGGTTTGGAGCTACTCTGCTAGCTGATTTGGTTCTCCACATGTGCCATTATAGGACACAGGCAGGGAACACTAGCTGTCACCCTTCTGGGTGATTTTTGAGGGGAGACATAGTATTAACTTCATTTTGTTATCTCTTCCTGGTGCAAAGCCTGCTGGTTTATGCAGAGGGTTCAATATTTATTCCCTTAGATTGAATTAGTTTGTATGTATAATAAATGAAGGCACTTAACTGGTTTCTGGGTTGTTGGTGATGTTTTGTGGTGGGGATAGAATTATAAGTAATATATCTCCATGTGCTTCCTTATATGAGGAAGATGAACTGAAATTCAGCTGAGATTACAGGTGAGCAGTTGCCCTGTGATCACAAAAACAAGCCCTTTTTGCACAAGAGTATTCTTCCTCAGGGACTGTATTTTCTTTGGTGTACCTCTTGGTGCAAATGTGCTTGCTAATAAGCACCTGTTCCTCTGGGAGGTCAAGTTGAAAGATCATCGATGGAGATGGCAGGAGTGTCTGTCTGTTGACATCAATTTAAGGTTATCTCTGTCTCTGGGGCATTGCCCTAGCCTGGGATAATTAAAATCCATAGAATTGGCTCAGGACACAGGCCAGTTAAGAGCTACCGTAAGGGTGCTGTCCCCAAGGAGCCCTCTAGTTTAGCAAGAATTGCTTTTCTTATACTTTCCCCTGTCCGGCTTTCAAGGGAAAGGTCGATAAACATCTTGATAGCTTTTCCTGCAGCTCGGGCAGCCTTTTCCATGCAGCAGCTATGGCTTTATAAAATCACGCTCTGGTGTCTCTCTTCATCTACTTTGGCACCTTTTTCAGGGAGGTACTTTGATGTATCATGTTAATACTGCAGCCCCAAAGAGAGGTAAATGTTCCTCTAGACACACATTTTCTCATTTGCCCTGCCATCTTCACTAAGCTTTTCCTCCTGGGCTGCTCCCACCTAAGCCCAGACGGCCTAGGCTGTACCTGGCAGTGGCTGCCCAGGGCACCTCCCTCCCAAGCCTGTGCTTACCAGGAGGCCAGAGCAGAGCTCTAATAGAGACATGCAGCTGACTTTCCAGCTGCTGTTGCTAAGCAGCTGGCTTTTGGTTGCCTGGAGATTATCGTGGAATTGAGACTGGTGCTAGCATGTGGGTCTTGTTGGGGCTGGGGATGTGCTCCAGGACCAAAGCACTGCCAAACTTCTCTTTACTCAGCTCCAGCGTTAGGCGAAATCCTTGTAACTGCAGGGGCACCTTTCACGTCTTCATTGTTGGAAGCACAGAAGATCAGGTTTTGATCTCCCCAGGTTTACAGGGCTCAATGATTCTTCGGGATATAAGAGGGGAGAAAATACCACAGACCTTCAGTAAAGCAGGAAGGATTAAGAAATAGAAATTGAGCCTCTGTGCTTCTGATAAAGCAGAGGAAAATGGTGAATTTTGAATTTTCTCCACATGGCTGTTTATTTTTATGGGAGAAATATCTAGAGGTAGGAGTGGACAACAGGACAGAAAGCCCTTATAGGAGAAACTGTCATGCTGGAATTTTCTGGAGAATGTAAGGTTATAGGTCCCTGGCCCCCTGGACTAATCCTGTGACATACTACCTCCTCTTGAGGTTTGACAGCTTCCAGAGCTGAAGCTAGGAAAATGATTTGGGAAATGCTGCCAAAAAGTGTTGGTGTACCCAGGGCCATGCCCATGTGGAGAATCAGAGCCCAGGTCCCTGAAGCTCAGGGTGGGGCCTTGGGGTTGAAATTCTTCCTCCTGCAGGAAAGGTATGCCATCAGGACAACAGGATGTATCATGCTGGCCTGCCATTGCCATTTTGTGACTAGCCTTTGAGATAGAGCAGAGCCCAGGGATGTTCCGCCAACCAACCAAATGTATTTGTTACCTGTACTCTGTGCTCAGCCCTGTTTTAAGTGATGTGGTGGCTACAGAGGTATAAGCCATGCGATTCTACTCCCAGAGGAGCTGAGAAACCACTTGTGAAACCCTATATGTAAGTGTATAATTAAGCGCTAGCTTTCATAGCTCAGCCTTTGTGACTTGGGAAAGTCGAGTGAGGAGCTACCCCTTGGCCTCCAGGCAGTGGGAAGCCCACTTGGGTAGGTAGGCCAGGCTGGCCTTGCAGGATGGATTTCGGTGAGCTGAGGGAAGGCGAGAGGAAGTGTCAGTCAGGGAGAGTTTAGAAAACAGAGATGAAGTGGTCCAAGGAGCTTGGAATGCAACAGGAATGTGGGGGACCACGCTGACCAGAGCTGACTGTTCCTGGTTGTGATTGGCACTGGGGAGAGAAGTGGTTACTGGAAGCTTTCAGAGAAAAGATGTGAATAAATCAACATTTATTGTTTGCTGCATTCTAGACTCCTTCAGGTATTTAGAGAGGCAGAGAGGATGGATCAGCACTCCTTCCGACAACCTTGATTTCCAGTTACCAAATGGATCCAACCCAGTGAGCTACATTCCTTTTCTTCCGTGGCTTAAGTGTGTCAGGAACTTTCACTGGAACTCTTCCTGGTGTGTGGGGAGTGGGCACAGGAACTGGCCGTTCACTCTTGGCCTGACTTTCCAGTTGCAAAGTAATTTCTTCTTCGATCCTTGCTCAAAGTAAAATGACTATTTTCATTTGGGATGATGTCAGCTACCAGATGGAAAAAAAATCCTTTTGCCCTCATCTTTGGCTGTCATTACCAGAAAGATGAAAAGATGAATGACAGAAGGCAGAGGGGACGTTAGGAAAATAGAAGATGTTGGAATGGATTGAAAGTCGTGTTCTGCCCTCAATGAAGTGTCCTGTGGAACCAGTATGGCAGACAGGTTGGACATGGAGGCTCTGTGACAGACTGAATCCAACCTCTGCCACTTCCTGCAGTGGACATTAGAACAGTGAGTTAACTCACTAAGGAAAAATGTAAGACCCACCCCTCTCTTTCTTGTAGCTGTAGTGATGCTTAAAGGGATTAACACACATAAAACGTGTACATGCATGTTTGGCAGATAGACTATTCTCAGTAAATGTTAGCAAGACCACTGTTTAGTCACTGGCCCATACAGTGCTCAGTGTTTCAGTCTACACTAATGGAAGCCAAGGGTTGCACAGAAATGAGTTCCTGGGAGAAGTCAGACTGAATGCAGAATGTGAGTAAAGGGCAGATACAGCAGAGAGGAAGAGAGTGTGTGTAGGTTCTCAAAGCCAGACCAGGGTTGTGCAAAACCCAGCGAGCTCTAGGTCCCACAGGGCTCCTGAACCAGTGGAGAGGTAGACAGTTGTGAGTACACAGGACCCAGGGGTCAGCCCGGGGTTACATGATGGCCAGAGTTCCTGGGTAGGCCTGGAGGGGAAACCAAGAACACTAAAGGGGGCCAGAGCAGATGCTGGGCAGAGTGGGCTGGGTATTTAAAGGTGCCCAGCCTGCCTCCAGGGCCAGTTACTAAAGCCTTGAAATAGGGAGGGAGATAGCAAGAACCCAAAATTGGGCAGCCAGGTCTTGAAAATTGTTCTTTAAGGTATCTGGTTTCTCATTCTTACAGTCTATGACTTGCTTTACAGGTTCCCTTTTCTTTCTTGGGAATCCTACTATGAGCAAGGAAATCACCTTGACACTTTCACTTGACCTTTCTAAGTATTCTGCATTTTTATCATGAGTTAGATCAGCAAGTCTTTGCTGTGTACCTGAGAGTCACCCAGCTGAGCAATGAACCCAGAGGAGAGTTCTGGAACGTGAGCTCAAGCAGCTTCCAGGTAGACAAGGATCATTTAGAGCCAGGCATGTTCAACTTGTGGCCTGTGGGTTGGACACATCTGTTACAATAAAAAAAAATTAAGAACAAGCAAGTTTTGTTACTTATATACATTAACTCTGTTATATATTTTACATGCAGCCTTTCTCTTCATTCAGTGCAGCCCAGACAAGCCCGGCGTGTCCAACCCATGGGCTGCAGGTTGTTTACACTGAAGTCTGAGGTTACTCTTCTTGTGAGCTAGGTCTGTAGTGTTATTGAGAGAAGGCTGCTCTCAGTCACCCATGGAAACTGGACAAGTTTCCAGCGACGCATGGGAGTTGGGCTAGGCCTTACATGAGCAGACAGGAGGAAACCCTGGGGCTGAAGGGTGCAGTGGGGGAGGCAAGGGTAATGTAGGTTGGGAAAATCAGAGAGGAAGAATTCTACAGCGCAGAATATTGGAAGCTTCAGGGCCATCATCTTTGTGATTTTTTGTTATAATAATGCATACTAATTGAACAAAAAGATGAGTTTCTTTGTGACATTTGCATACCTGCATATATACCATCAACTTTTGGTTGGGAGTTTCTAGAAGAATATTGTTCCAGTTTCTTCCATATCCCAGGAAACTGGAGACTTGTATCTCAGAGATTTGTGCAGTACAAATAACTCAATGATTTTGAGAAATGATGAGATTGGCAGACATGAATTTTCAGTCTGCTGCTCAGCCCCTGACCGCTAAGGCTTGCAGTGATATGCATGGAAACTTGGTTGGCAAAATTTGAATTCTCTCCTTCAGGACCCTGGTCAGTGTTCTAGGGATGGCAGTTGGTGGTGGGTGGAGGAATCCACTCTTTGGGATTCAAGGCAGTCACCATACATAACCACTTTCTTCAAAGACAGGACCATCGTAATGTCTCATTGCGCAAGTTAGGAGAAGCTAGTAAAATCAGTAATTTATGTGAGTGCCCACATGGTGAACATACTGTGGTGAGAGGGGTGTCACTGATGACGGAAGTAATGGATGATGGCAGTCATTGTGATGATTTTGATGGTATCAGTAGTAGTTATAATGGTGATAACAGCAATCTTTATGGTGGTGGCAGAGTTAGGATGGTGATTATGGTGGCAGTCACTGTGATAATGTCAACAGTGTAAGCGATCATGGTGATGGTGGCAGTTTCTGTGATGATGGTGGTGGCAGTGATGGTGATGAAGAGGAGGGAGGACTGTGCTTATGCAGAATTGGCAGATGACGTAGCTCCCTCATGCAGATACTCTTATATGATCATAAGGCAAAATGTGAGGGAGACAGTAAGTGTCATCTCCATTTGAAAGACAGAGGCTGAGATTCAGAAGGACTTGTGAGCTAGTGTTTTTTCTTCTTTTCTTTCTACCATGATGTCTTTTTTCATTGTTAAGTAAGTTTCCTGGGTAGCCACAGCTGGACATCTTCAGACAGACAGACACACAGACAGACACTCATGCAGGCCAGAAGCAGCAAATAGTATTTCTAGAAATAGAATTCGATCTTGGAAGTTTGGGCTGTAAAGTAGTGCACAGGATAATGAAAGATATAGGATGTACGTATATACTCGGGGGTGTTCAAAGGAAAAAGGATACTAAGAGTTAATGTGAATTAACAGATTTACTTAGATTTCCCTGGAATTGAAGGCTCTAGAAGGAAAGGAAACTTCTCCTTCAGAGTCAGCTCTGCACTAAGCACAGAATAGTTATCTCCCTCAAGGTCACATAGGAAAGACTTAGAGATCCAGGACTGTCTGACCCTGAGCATGGTAACTGTCACCAGCACCCTGGTTCATACCTGCTGCTCCATGCACGTACTGCCTGGCATGTGGGACTCAGCCCTGTGGCTCCAGCCCAAGGGTGCTGGAAGATTTCATCTCCAGAGCTGCTGATCAGCAAGAAGTCAGATCTTGCCCATAGAGCTGGTTCTCAGTCTAGCAATGGGTTTGAAGGTTAGTCATCTTGTTAAATAAACACAAAATTGCACACTGTTGATGTATACTGAGGAACAATACAGCTTTATTTTTCATTTACTTTAGAAGGGCTTTACCATAGTGACTTCAGATGGTCCTGGAGACACTGAGCCTTCAGGAAGGTGTGTTCCTCTCTGTTACCTGCCCCTTACATAACCTTCACAGCCTGAGAGGCCATGGAGGAGGGCTCCTGAGTGGTGCTGATGGTCCCACTGGATGCTTGTGGGAACAGGTCTCTGGCTTCAGGGTGTCCTTCAGGCTGTAAGGTGGTACCCCTAACATTAAGTTCTTTGACTGCCTTTTTAGTCTCTGATTTTTCTAAGTAACTCACCAAGTACTGTGACCCCTGGAAGAGGTGGCCTAGACATAATGACCATTGCAACTTTGGCTTGGGGGTTTGTGATCGTGGGTAGAGTTCAGATTCATAACAGTCGTGCTTTACATTTGAATATGTTACACTTTTCTTGACACATTCCTTGTTTCATTTTCATCCTCCCTAGCCCTGTGTATAGAAGTGATGGTAGATATTTTTAGCGCAAGGCTGCAGATCCTGAGAGAGGGCAGATGCTTCCTAGAAGGGCAGAAGGTGATGATGGAGAGGGGCTGGGGCAAAGTGTGCTCCTCCATGTATTTTCCTGTTTCTTACCAAAACAAATGCCTATTTTTTTTCCTAGAAAGGCCTGCAGCTCATGCATAGACGTGCATACCAAGGACTAGATGATTCTGCGGCCAATGGTTCCGCAGCCGATGGAGCCCCTGGAGCATTTTGTACTCAGGGCTGGCCACCTCTGCGGAAGCCTGGGGGCTTTGCCGTCAGCACTGTGCTGCACCTGTCTGAGCTGTGCTTCTGTCCCTGTATATTTGTTGCAGGCGGAACAGCCTTATCCACATGCGGCAGTTTGATTTGGAATTGTGCATTCTCTCTGCTTTCCTCTTTTAGAAGGGATGGATTTAGCCCTGGCACACCAAATACAAACCCTCACTTCATCTCGAGAGCTCTTTCCGTCCACCTCTCCTCGGGCAGGCTATTTACAGACGTGCCATGATCTCCTCGTCATCCTACCACGCGGGTCAATCAACCAGTGAAATGAAAGAAAGGCCCCAAGCCAACGAATCTGGGCAGATGAGCCTTATGTAACATGTGCTAAAAATATGCAGCTAATTGGAATGGAAAAGCAAAAAATGAGTTGTGCTCCAGTCTTAGTCTGAGTGATAGAGGAGCAGCTTCTCCCAGCGAAGATGCCCATGTATAAATGACTTTACTCTTGTGCGTACTTTCCACTTAAACCATGTTCAGTTTCCACTCACCCCACTTCCCCATCCTATCCCCCATACCCACATGAGACGAATTTGGGCAGCAGAAACCAGGGAGCATCAAAGCAAAGATGAGAGGGATGCTGCCCCTTCAGGGCAGAAGGAGGTGGCATCTCGGTGGGTGGGCAGGTGTTAAAATGTTAAATAAAGCTTTCGCTCTGACTTCTTCCAAAGCCAAACACCTAGAAAACTCGAACTATCAAAGGGTTCTTTCTGCACTGGAAATGGGTCACCTTTAGGGATTTTTTTCTAAGATTGCAGGGAACACTATTTTCTTCCAGCTCCACCTCCACCTGCCCCTCATCCCAGACCTCACTCCACCAGTTATCTCCTGTTGCACGTGTCATCTTTGTCTCCTGGCTCCCTGCCTCTTCCCACACATGCTCTGCCCTTCCCACACATGCATGTGCCCCATGATGAGTGATCTACGTGTAGTATCTGCAGTTTCTGTTGACTGGGAGAAGCACCATGAGGGCAGCACCTCACAAACCTTTATTTCTGCAATATCCAGTACAGTGCCTGGGTCAAGATGACAGCAAATACTTGCTTGTTGAATAGATGAATCTTTCAGGAAATCAATGAATAGACAAACCAAAGGTGGCATGTTAATATTTCTGAAATACAGAGTACGAGAAATGAGCTCGGTTCTTCTTCAAGTCTGACATTGGCAGATAGATGACAGTTCCTTCTGGTTCATCAGTCACCTGGTTACTGTGCTGCGTGGCATGATGCCTTGCAAGTGAGGGCACAGGACTCTGAAGACAGCAGAACGAGATGTCATGGAGTGAATTAGAAGAAGGCTAACTTAGAGGTTTAGAAAAACACATGAGTTAGAGAATCATAAGTTGATTAGAGATTTGGAAGTGAGTTGGTACTATTTACCAGTTAAAAATGAAATGAAAGCCTAGAGTGTTTTAAAAATGGGACCAAAATTACATGGTTAGTTACTGACAGATCTAGAATAGTGCCTGGTGGCTCATGCTGGTTGTTCAATGAAGCTTACAAATGTAGGGCCTACTACCAGAATCCAACCTTGCCTTGACTCTACCCGGCCCTGTACTAGTAAGAAGGCGAGAATCCACTGATACAACAGCAGGCAGCCCTCACACACCCAGGCACCTCCAAAGAAGGCTTTTGCCACCCGCCTGCCTATTTGAATGGCTATTTGGTCTGTGGTGGGCACAGCAGGTGTAGTTAACTTGTCATGAACTTTGTGGCCTCCTGATTAGAAGGAGATTACTGTCACTTGGTAGATTTATGTCACCTGGAATCTGTGTGCTACATCTGTCGTTTAGTTGGTTTTACTAGACTCAAAAATTTGTGACTGCCTCTTCCCAGCCACAAAAGGAAAAGAGATGCCAGGTGACAGATGAGAAAGATTTGACGTTCAGTCCCCTCTCCGGGAGCTGACTGCAGGAAGGTTTGAGGTGTTAAAGCCAGAGGAGGGCTCCGGAGATGTCCTTTGCCCTCTCCCCTGGAATTCAAGGAAGGCAACTTACCATTCTTGCCTGGGTACTGCTGAGCACATAATAGTGTCCCTTCTCCCATTTCCCCTTCAAGTTGCACTTCATGTAATTTATTTCATCCTCACATCCTTTAACCTTAGGAGGTACCCCCGTGCCCACTTTAAGGTCACAAAGCAGAGGCTAGGAACATTATATAATTTACCCAAGATTTGGTATACTTTAAGGTGGAGCTCTTGGTTTACAATCATGTTGCCCCTGGATTGATTTTTTTTTTAAAAGCTGGAGATGGATATCTTGCTCTGTTGCCCAGACTTACCTCATACTCCTGGACTCCAGCAATCCTTCTGCCTCAGCCACCTGAGTAGCTGGGACTGTGGGAATTTGTACTCTGTGTATGGTATTTTTATATATCTTTATAAGTTCTTACATTCACTGGTGACACCTTTAGTTTAGCATATCACTACCATGTAGTTCTCGTGTGATAGGATGTCGATATTAAACCATGGCTTTAATAGCTCTGGGATGCTTGGCTCTGTGCTAGGGGCTATGATTTGTCCTAGAAAAATCACCTAGAATCTTGCTCTCAGGGAGCTTATAGGTGAGGTGAATGTGCATCAGACATGGCAAACAGGCCCTGCACAGTTAGGTGCCAGGATGACCCAGACAGGGCTAAATGGTCTAACAACACCCTGTAGTGGCATTAGTTCATTGACCTAAATGTCCCCACTCTTAAACAGTTCCCTAAAGGGTGACTTAGACTCTAGTGGAAGACACATGCAGCCTTTGACTTCACCATTGTTCCGTTATGGCCTCGCTTCTTTGTACTCGCCTGTCCTAAGTATTCTGCAGTTGAACACCTCACTGTATGCAGTGGCATAGAGGGCCGTTGCTCACTTTTTTATTAAGGTAACATAGATAGAGAGGACCACATGGCTCATAAGGGGACCTGCTGAATTTTCACTAAATGAGTATGCCATGTCCTCAGTGTCCACGTGGAGAAGCAGAATCTAACCAGCTCCCTGATGCTCCCTGCCACTTCCCACCCCATCCTACCCTCTTGATGTCCAAGACAAGGGAATACTGTTAAACTTCAAGCAGATGGATCTGTGTCGTTTATGCTTCTTTGCATCTGCTTTCTTTCTTTCAATGTTTCTGAGCTTCATCCATGTCATGTGACTGGTTGACTTTCACTGTGGCCGAGTAGCCCATGGTGAGACCGTACTATCCATTCAACTGATGGTGGCGTGGTGGTGGCTTCCAGTGTAAGGGTAGCACAGGTAATGCCACAGGGAGGGTTCTAGATGGTGACCAGTGTTGAGTGTGAATGTGGGAACAGGATTGCTGAATTCCATGGTTGCAGTGTGCAATCTCAGCAGTTTCTCTCTTCCAAAGTGATAGTACTGATTTACATTGTCACCAGTCACTGCTGCAAGTTGCAGTGACTCTACGTCCCCACCAGCACTTACTGCTCTTTTTTTTTTCCATTGTTAGTGTTTCTTATGGATCTCAGTGTTTTTTATTGTAAAATATATAGAACATGAAATTTAACATTTCAACCATTTTTCAGAGTGGGATTTAACACATTCTTGTTATTAAGCAGCCATTTCTGCCGTCCACCTCCAGAACTCCGCTCGGTCTTCCCAAATGGAAACTCCCTTGCTATTAAACACTAATTCTGCCCCCATCCCCTGCCAACCAGTGCTCCCCTTGGTCTCTATGCATTTGACTTCCTTAGGTGGACTCAGGCAGCATTTGTTTTTCTGTGACTAGCTTCTTGCCTTTAGCATAATGTCTTTGGGACTTACCCACTCTGTAGCACATGTCAGAGTTTTCTCTTTTTAGAACTCTTCCATTGTATGTATAGAGCACAATGTCCATTTGTCTATCGACAGACATCTGAGTTGTTTCCACCTTTTGGCTATTGTGAACAGTGCTGCTATGGAGATTGCTGTTTAAATATCAAAATATCTCTCTTTCTCTCTCTCCTCTCTCTTGCTCACTCTGTGCTACGTTGGGTTTCTGTATTCATCTTTTGACTTCATTCTGACTTTAATTTTCATTTTCTTGACAGCTTTGTATTACACTTCTCTTGAGCACTTTTTATATGTGTATGGGAAACTTGGATATCTTCATTTAGAAGTGCTTGCTCAAGTCTTTTATCCATTTTTCTATTTGTGTTACTGTTTTTTTTCTTGCTGATTTGCAGGAGGTCTTTATAGATTCTGGGTATGAGCCTTTTTTGAAAAAATGAATTGCAAGCACCTTCTTCCGGTCTGTGCCTTGTCTTTTCCCTCTTTAGAATTGTACTATTTTGATGAGCACAATTTCACAACTGATGTCCATTTTATCAGCTTTTTTTTTTTTTTTTTTAAACCAGGAAATGATCTCAGGACCTTGCACTTGCCAGGCAGGCGCTGTGCCACTGAGCTATATCCCTGGCCCTAATTTTTTCCTTTATGGCTTGTACTTTTCTACTTAAGAAAGAGCTGCCTACCTGAAGTTATTAGCACATTCACTTCTGATTTCCTCCAAAAGCTTTATTATTTTACCTTTCACCTGGATGGCTGCCTTTTTGAGGGAATAATTTTTTGCCCCAGGGTAACTTTGTTACTTACAGCATAAAAAGGTTTGGGCAGCACCGTAGTGAGCTCAGGTTAACTTTGGTAATCAGGTCAGGGCATTGTGGAAGCACACATGAGCTCAGGTTTTCCTTGCTTCGGGTATCAGGTTTGCTTGATCATGTTGAAGAGGTTATGGAAGTTATAGCTAACAGATTTGGCTATAGTAGAAACATCAAACCTGTGACTTTTCAGATATCTCTATTGAGATTTAGGAGATATTTTCCTAACCAGGGTCTGCTACAACTTTCTAAGTTGACTCTGCCGTCCATACTCCCTGATGGGTGCCTGAGGTGCCCTTGAAGGTTCTTGGCTACACTAGAGCAACCTGTACTGTACTCTCGTGGTGAACTTTGTCCCATTGTTTTTTATATTTATCAAAACTCGCGTTTATTGTTCTTACTATAATTACATTTATTTTGATTAAACCTTATTTTATAAAATGTGAATGAAAAGAAAACATTTCTATGAAAACTTAGTTGACCATGATGGAAAGAGCCAGTGATAAATTGCTAATAACATTTCTGTTGGATTATGGGTAAGAGAACAATAAAATGCTGGATGTGTGGATAATAAAGCACTAAAAAGATTCTGACTTCAGATTTATTCAACAGTTTTGTTTTGATCTGCTAGAAAGACACTGAAATTGGAAATCATAGATAATCCCATTATCTATGGGAGATGATGTAGAACTCAAAACCATGGGCCATTGCCGTCAAGACCTTGGTCTTCATTTATTGGCAAATGAGTGTACATATGTGTTTACTTTCAGATAAGTATTATAAGTTTGAATGTATATTTTCAGATAAAATAAAGTACATATGTCTTATTTTTTTATGCTTCTCTGCTTTAATTTTTCACTAACCAAACAATGTTCTGTTCACTATAGATAAGAGAGGCCAAGGGGAAGGAATCCTTGAGCTGCCCTTAAGCTAAGAATGTCTTTGAAGTACTGTTTCATGTAAAAACAAACCAAAAAATTAATATTTCAGAATCTGCTTTCTACTTCATATTTATAAAGACAAGTTTCTTTTCCAAATCTTAAGTGAGTTCTTCTGTGATAGAAGTTGGAATGTAAATAACTCCCACATTACCCTGCCGTGTCAGCATGCATTTGGCTCCCTTGTGCACCTTAAAATGGGCTCACCTTGCCTGTGTTTGTGGTGCCTGGCATGCTGGCGGTTGTCCCCTGATCTGTCCCTCTGGGGGATCCTGTGTGTGCTGGTGAGGACACAGCTCTGTGGGGATGGCAGAGGTTCAGCTTGGTGCTGTTTGGGAGCCTACTGCCCTGCATATGAGGCTGGTTCTTTACCTTGGGCAGGTGGACGAGGCGACCAGCAGGTCATTATCATTCCTGCCATGGACACGGTGGTGACCCAGTGATGAACAGCCGATTGCTCTGCACTCACCTGCCCCCTGCCTTCTGTCCATTAAAGGCCTTCTAGCAAGTTCTTCACATGCTCTGCTGGTGTCAGGTTAGGAGGGTTTTTTTAATTTGATTCTCCTCCCTGCACTCATGAAATAACTCAGGAACCTGTGCCCCAGGCGTTGTTGGGAAAGTGCTTAGAAAGTGAGGGAAAGGCGGGCTGGCACCCACACAGTTTTGAAATACCCAAGGACAGTCTGCCTGAGTCACTGCCTCAGTGGCAGGGGGCCAAAGAGGACAGGAGGACTCACCCTGTAGTACCTCTGTCCTCACTATCTTCCAACATGTTTTTTTTTTGCTGAAGAGGAAGCTGGAGGGAGGCCCCCGCTCCAAGGCGTTGACTCGCGCGCCCCCGTGTGGCCATGCTGGATGGGCTCAGGAAATGAGGCCAGGTTTCTGGCTCTTGCTCACATCAAGGGCCTAAAGAGTTCAGCCTGCAGCCTGCAGACCTAAAGTCCGCCTCTTTTTTGCATAACCCCCATTTTTCCCCCCGCCATTATTTATTAACAGGGAAGCATCACAGGGCTGTGCTTCACTTGAGTTTCAAAAGCATGATATTGGAGGTCCTGCGGATTTTCCTTCAGTGTGGAGGGTATCCATTCCCTGTTCAAAGACACCGAGTCTAACCTGCAGTTTCTTATAGGTCCTCATTGTTGTTAAATGGGGCAAGGACAAAAACCGCAGCTTTCCTGTTCCTTTTGCACTTTTAATCAGCCAACAGACATTTACCAAACTGCTACCAGGACAGCAGTGTGGACACTCTACCATCACTGAACACTATGTTGTGATGTCAGAGACAGAATGGATTCAAAAGTATGAAATGCAACTATATTTTACCTATTGGAGACACACCTCATCCAAAAGGAAGTTTAAGGCTGAAAATAAGAGGATGGAAAACAGTATTTGACTAGAGCCCGAAAACAAGCAGACCTCAAGAAACATATGACTTCAAGCCAAAACTGATCAGGAGAGACAAAAATGATCACTACAATTTGGTGAAGAGAACAATTCAACAGGAAGAGATAGCAATTGGAAATGCCTATGAATGTTGGCATACCCAGCTTTATAAAACAAAAACTCCAGGATTTAAAAAGGACAGATAGACACAACACAATCACAGTTGTGGACCTCAGTACCTCTTACAATTAGATAGGTCAGCTAGACCAAAAAATCAACAAAGAAACATCAGAGTTAAACCACACCATTGAACAAATGGACTTAATAAATACTCTACAGAATGTTTCATCCAGCAACAATAGAATGTACATTTTTCTCAACAGAACATGAAACTTCTTCCAAAATAGAGCATATCTTAGGCCGTAAAGCATGTTTAAATAAATGTAGAAGAACTGAAATAATCCCTTGCATACTATCAGTTAGTAGAAGAATGAAGGTAGAAATCAACAGCAGAAAAAGCCACGGAAACTATACAAACACTTGGAGATTAAGTATTACATTATTGAATAATCAGTGGGTCATAGAAGAAATTAGGAAAGTAATAAAAAAATTCCTAGAATCAAATGACAGTGGACAGAAAACATACCAAAACCCAGGGGACACAATGGAGGCAGTTCTAAGAGGGAAGTTTGTAGCTATAAAAGCACATGTTAAAAAAAGAGTGATTCTAAATACCCTAACGATGCAGCTCAGGAACAATATAAAGCTGAAACTAATGGAAGAAAAGAAATTAGAAAAATCAGAGAATAAATCAATGAAATTGAGACTAAAAACAAAACAGATACTCAGTGAATCAGAGTTGGTTCTTTGAAAGGTTGGAAAAGGGCTCTGCAGATGGGTGAGACATGGGAGAGACGGAAGAGGAACCAGAAAGGGATGAATGAATTTACCATGTGTTACAAATATAGACTACTAAAAAATTGAAAAAAGAAGGATTTTCCCTTGTTTATAGTTTCACTGTAGTATTTTTAAGAAGATACCTGTTCAAGCACTTGTAGCAGGTGCTATTGGCGCCTTAGCCATAGCTCTGTCTTTTGCATTTTTTAAATTTAATTTTAAAGGCAATAAAACAACAGTAAAGTGAATCAAAACAGTAATAAGACAGTACGAAGTCTGTAATAGTTACTATATTGCATACTGTTGTCCTCTAAATAGTTGCTCAAACTACTGGCTTTAGGCTTGTAAAGTTAATCAAACAATACAGTTCCTTGGAATCACCTGATTACTTGACAGGGGGCTGTTTTTTTCTCTCCAGGCCTGTGTGCCAGCTGGCTTACAGGTGGGGGCTCTGCTCCTTCCTGGTTCTCCCCAGCCCACGCTCCAGCTGGCTCCTACCTCTGTCTTTTGGACTGCCACAGGGGTCACCAGCACAATTCAGTGACCCTGTTTCTCTGATGGTGACCTAAGCCACAGTATTATAGAAGTGGAGGCCCAAACTTGACAGGCTTCACAGTGTAAGTGGGATTTTCCCCCCTCTAATAGCAGCTACCATGACTGAGTACCTACTCTCCTATGTGTCTGGTACTTTATAATAACATCTTAAATGTCACCCCAAGTCTGGGAGGTAGTTTGTATGTGAAAACTGAGGCAGAGCCAGAGAGCACATGAACCTGGAAGCAGGATGCAGGTCTTTCTAAAACCAAGGTCTGTCACAGTGTTTGCTGCTATGATGGCTTCTGTGTCCTGAGGGGAGTCTGTATTCTACTTGCCATTAATATCACTTAGAGGATCCCACCTGCCAAATATAGTCTTTGCCCTCTTCCACCTCCATTTGCTCCTCCCTGTGTTCCTCTTATATTCCCAGGAGGCTGTGTGGGCTCAGAAATGCAGGATGAAAGGCTGTCCCCATTCACAGGTAACCATCTATTCTGGAGAAAATAGGATTATACTTTGCCTCAGTACAGGGCTGGTGGGGTGCTCTTCAGCCCCTTGAAGAGGTTATGTGAGTGCAGAGAGCTTTATCTGGCAGCTCAGTGCACCTGAGCTTGTGGGTTTTGGAGTATGAGGATGATTGTGTAGTTTAGTGTCAAAGAAAGGGCATGGCTAAGAGTAAAAAGGGGTACTGAGCAAACAGGATAAGCTAGGACTGTCCTGGGTGAACTGGGGCCTACATATTCACTATTCACTTTGCACATACCCAAGAGAGATTTTGTGGGTCCTCTGTGCATCTCAGAGATCACCCCCACTATTCCTGGTAGCAGCTCATTATTTAGTTAGTAGCTATTTATTCCCTTTCTCTCTCCTCCTATTTGCAACTCTTCCTAGTTTGTGGATCTCTTCTCTCTTGCCTAAATGCCACCCTTTCCTAGAGAATTGACTATAAACTCACACCATACCTTCTTCACCAGCTTGAAGAACAAAGTAATCAAATGTATAAATTTGCTTACACTGAGGAAGCTTAGTACCTTATACTTGTTTGGTCTTTTACCGGTTTATGAGTCTCTAAACATTGTCCCTTTTCAGCTGCATTAAACTTCAAACCCCTGAGGGTGCAGGCTGGGTCTTCTCACCCAGGGGGTACTGGCTTGGTAACTCATGGGCACACTCTGAGTTCCCTGCCCTCATGGAGTTCTGTGGCTGAGTCAACTCTCAGGAATCCGGTACAACAGACTGATTCTGCACTGGCTTTGACCTCATCCAACCCCAGTGCCCTGCAGGGTAGAGGAGGTGCCCGACTCTAACTCTCCCTGTTGGTTCTTCTCCTGGAACATGCAGAAACAGACAACACCCACACAGGACAGAGCCCCGCAGAGTCTCACTCTCAGGGTCACTTGGAGGCTTTCCGGAAATGATGGAGAGAGGTGTGTTTTGGGAAAGACATTTGATACAAGTGTGAAATGTTATTAGGCTCTTTAGGGTTGGTCCTAGTGGCTCCCCAGCCGCGACAGCAAAGAAACCAGCTGCTATACAGCCCCCGCCCTTCCTCTGGGATCCATTTCATTTTCCTGGAAGTCACAGTGTCAAGTGGCAGGAACTTACAACTGACCTTGCTTCCATCTGCTGCTTTTTTTTCCCCCCATTTTATACATCTTTCTGGAGAGCGCACCATCTGGGCACCTGTGACTAGATTTGTAAGATTTTTCAGACACATTTTTAAGAGCATGTCACTAAGAGCAATGTGATGAATTTTTAAAACAGCGACTCCAGTGGCAGTTAGCTGATGCACTTTGTGGCCATGCTTGCCGTTCACTGCTGTGGGAGTCTGCTGTCATTTCTGAGATGACAGTGTAACCTGTCCCCTCACCTCACTGGGCTGGCAGTAGACATTCAGAAAACATAGAAACACTCCCCCACCCTCGTTTTGCCCCCCAGGGTTGCTTTGCTTACCTGACTTGATGTTTTAAAATACATCTCAGCCTCTTCCTGCCTTCTCCTTTCCCCCCTCATTTTCTGGCTCCTAAAAATTGGTCTCTGCAGTGTAGATTGTGGGTTTCTCTCTTGCATAAAAGGACACAGACCTCACTTCCAGTTCATTACCAGATATTTGCTTTAATAGTACCTCAGCCCGTAGTAAGACGTGTCTTTAGTTTCTCTGTCTTGGTTTCCTTGATATCCTGAATTAATTCAAAATACTTACCTTTCATGGTCATTTTGAGTTTGAAGGAGAGTTGCACAGTGTCATAACTGGTGAATAAGGTGGATGAGAACACAGGGTAACGCTTTTACAAGCCTGTGCTTCCACTGGGTGTGATGTAGCAGTAGCATCCACTGTGTTTTTTGATCATCCCTTGTACGTGTGTCAAGGAGTCCAGTAAAAGGTCAAATGAGGGGCAGTTGTGGCTTAACAGGAGTGTCCTGCAAAATGGAATTTATAACCAGCTCAGGGCAGGCAAGAAGAGCTACTGGGATGTGGAAAACAGCAGATCTTCCATCTATATCCATTTTCTCATTGAAGAAATAAGAAATGACTTGGCTTTAATATTTAAATGGGTTGCCAAGAGTACATGTTTATAATTTATAAGGAAGAACATATAAAAGTTTTTGTTGATATTCGAAATAAAATATAGTTGGAGACTTCTGGCTTAATGAACCCAAGTAGGACTAAAAAATAGCAAAAGCAGATGGTATATCAGCTGAAAGTGTGTCTATGTACTTGTATGCACATCTTTGTGCATTCTGTACACAGTGCACACTTACGCACTATGGGTTCCTATCACATCCATGTACTGAAACACACCGCACACTTGTGTACCACACCACACATACCTGACTTCTGTCTCTCTCTGTCTCTTTCTCTCTCAAAATATACACCTTTAAAAACATACATACACCTTTGTCTAATAACCCACCATATTTGAAAACAACAGACCCTGGCTCCCAGCTATATAAATGACTTCAAATTGAACCAGAAGTGGGGATGCTTGCTCCAGGGACTGGAAGGAGTTTTAGCAGCATAGTCAATCCTTGAGGAAGTGCTCTGCCCTCTGCTGACTGACTTCACTCATTCTGAAGGTTGGGCTCAGACTTGGGCAGCCAGAACCTGGTCTGTGCACACTGAATGGGTCTCAGTGCCAAGGCCTTTTCCAGTACTGGGTGGGCACCACCAATATTTTCACTCATCATGAGAGGTGTTCTGAGGGCGAGAGGCAGAGTCATGGTCTTCTGCTTTGGAAACCTAATCCATGGATTGGGAGAAAATCCAGACTTACAATTTGGCACTGGTGGGTGTTTTTGAAGTGCTGGACTGTGCAGCTCAGAGGAAGGAAGAAAAGCACAAAAGATGGGTTAGTGAGAGGCTTTGAAAAAGACACAGCACCTTCACTGGTCTTAAAAGATGGAGAATTGAAAATTAAAAAGAAGAATGGTCAGGAGACTTAACCAGAAGGTTCCAGATGTTGAGGGACTGAGGACCTGCTGATCTAAAGCCACTTATCCTGATGTGGTATCTTGACCATTGGGCAATTCAAGGATGCAGTAGAGGAGCCAAGGAACGACTTAAGTAATTGAAAGTTATTGATTAGACAACCTCGAAGGTGTACTTGGGCCCTGGAATTTTATGACATGACAGCCTTTCCCGGCTGGCCCTTCCTAGCAGATGAAAAATTCACCGATTTGGGGGAGGCTGCTCAATGGGATTCTACTGTGATTAAAATGGGAGAGCCAGGAAAAAACCTGGTGCAGGTAGCTGAAGTTTCATCTGAGTTAACTCCCATCTCTTCCAAGATTTGTCAGTGCAGACTTCTAGAGAACAATGCCAAGTGCTGGTCTGAGTTTGTTGGCTCTTCTGAGCTGTGACACCTGGTGTGATCCTTGGAATATGAGCATTCTTGCTTAGAGAGAAATGTACAGAGTCCAGACATTAAAAACAAATGCATTTTACTTTTCATGTTCATCTGGAACAATTCCTAAAGGGCACTGATTCTGGCTCAGCCTGTTAAATGTTGATGGAAGGAATCATTGTGTTAGTTAAATTAAAAAACACCTCTTTAACATTTGTGGCCAAAGATAGACATCTGGATGCACGTTAAAATGCCTCAAAAAATGTACAGGTGGGATAATATATGAACATCATACTGCCTTTTGATTCACGTTTTCTAAATTGTGTGAGGCAAAATAAGATATAGGCAACAGGCTCTCCCTTCAAATGCATTTAAATGATAGAAATGAGTCAATCTCTTGTACATTTCATTATAACCAATATTGATTACTTTACTATCTATGCCATGTCATTTTATGAAGAACAGCCAGCCATGATGACAAAGGTCTCTGGTGGGACCTGGGCTGTCCTGGGACATGTACCCTTACTTCATAAATAGAGCATTAATGATAGGGTCTCCATGCAAAGGATTAGAACCTAAATTGAATATAAATTCCCTCTTTTCCTGTGCTTTACTCTAAAAGCATAATTTATTTTCTGGTTATACGGTTAACTCTTGGGAAAGTCACTTAACTTCTTGAGGTTCATTTTTTTCCAATAAAATACATTATGCTGTGTTATGGTACATGATATAATTAAATAAATGTTGGCATATAAAAACTTTCTGTGAAATTCACTTTCAAACATCATTTAAGGAATAAAAGCCATATATTTTTATAGTAATACATTTAGCACTATTCAAGAGTGCTTGAAAGGTAAAAATAAAAGTTGCCAGCTTCTATAACTCTTACTCCCAGATCCTAGAAGGCAGCTCCTGCTGCTGTTCAGCTCTGTACTTTAAAATGTTGCACAAATCCATGTGGCCAGTATTATTTATATCAGATGATATTTCAACCCTAGTGGCTTTTTGTAAACCATTAAAGCATTTTAGTCAAAGAGAATGATTGCATCTTGAACTAGGGCTTTGCAGTCAAGTTTGGGTGACTTTCAGAGCTCATGTTGGGTAATTTTCTACTTTTCAACATTATACAAGGTAAATTCCTTTGTTAAAAGGCACAATTAAATTTACCTTAAGCCAGACTAACATTTGTGCATTTATTCTTTCATTAAAAAATGATTTTGCACTTCCTGTGTGCAGAGCACTTACCCAGCCTATGAAAGGTTGAAGGACCACAGGGCCGGGAGGGAGAGTTCCATGCAGATACTGTAGTCAGAGTGTGTGCACCACAAGAGGGGTACAGGTGTGGAGACACAGGGCTTCTCCAAGAGCTCCTGTATCCGGGAACTTAGGACATGCCTTGAAGGGGGTGGCAGCTTAGATTCATTAGGATTCAGATATGCAGGGTGAGGACTGAGTTTTTTCTTTTCTTTTCTTTTCTTTTCTTTTCTTTTCTTTTCTTTTCTTTTTTCTCTTTCTTTCTTTCTTTCTTTCTTTCTTTCTTTCTTTTTTTTTTTTTTGGTACTGGGGATCGAACTTGCAACCTTGCGATTGCCAGGCAGGTGCTTACAGTGCTGAGCTAAACCTCCAGCCGACGACTGAGTTTTCTACAGAGGATCGAAATTGTTGATATTAGACAGGTCAGAATTTCTTCTACCCAGAACCTTTTTTTTTTTTTCCTGAATTACTTTCCTCATGCAACTGTCCCAGATGCCTTTAAAGAGGGCACAAGAAGGTAAAGTTCTCAGGAGAGGTTAAGGTACAAAAAACATGTCAGCAAGTGACACTGAGAGTCAACTGAACCTCCTCTCCTGCTTGTCCTCATATCAGAGGAGCTTCCAGTTTGCAGAGAGCACCAGACAGCTGTGGCACGGGCTATGTCTGTATTCAGTAAACAAAAGAGAATTTGGAGTCACAATGCAGTGAAACACCCTGTCTAGAAAATCAACACAGGATTAAGTTGCTAGAGCCAGGAGACATAAAAATGTGTTCCGCCCATTCAGTGTTTTACTAATTTGGAAACTGAAGTACTGAGCGGTGTTGTAATTTATTGAAAGACAGAGAGCCAGTGGATAGCTGAGTCAGGTGTGGAAAGAATCAGGTTGTTCTGTGTTGAGTTCACGGCCCTGGTACTGGACAGTCCACACATACTTCTGGATTCCTGAATTCATTGACCCCCTCAAAGCCTCTTAGGACTGAATCACTTATTGATGACTCAGTTATACTCTCTAGTCTGCTTATCTACTGTAGCTCCGTGCTGCGCTGGTCCTTTTTGATGCCACTTTTGTTCTGCATGTGGATAGCTTCAGGCTTCTGGAGCTGTACCGAAGGGGTCTGTTGAATCTTACAAACTGGTATTTCTGACCTATGAGATGCTTTTGCCAGGGTATTTCAAAGCAGTTCAGGTTAGAGGGTGGCTGCACTATTTTATATGGTTGCCAGAACTCATTGACTTATCAATTTAAGAACCGTGAATCCTACTTTGTGTAAATTAACCTTTATCTAAACAAAATTACCTTATTCAAGTGACCTTACTTGTAAAACCTCGGACATTGAGGTTGGTGAATTTCTGGCAAGATGATTTTGCAGTGGCTACAGAGATGTACTGCAGTCAAGTGGGGACACTTGTTATCATGCCCAAATCCTTCCTTTCACTCTTCACAATGGCACTGCCACTTCCTGCTTCTCTTCCAGTACCCACCTCCCCAGCCTTCCGGTGCCACTGGGTCTTTCCACTAGGCAAGGAGATGGTTGACACACCAAAGCCCTGAAACTAGGATGGGTTCTGAGAGGATGTAAGTCTCAGAGTAGGATCGAGGGAGGGTGATACTGCACAGGAATCCCAGCCATCATTTACTGAGCCTCAGCTGTGTGCCAGACGGTATGCTTTGGACTTTCCACAAATTATTCAAGTCAATACTCAAAGTCGCCAATGGCTGAATAATAACCAAGGTGAGCATAAGTGGCAGAACCAGTCTATAAAGGAACCAGAAGAAGCCCTGAATCTTGTAAATCCTTTCTATGACCAGACTCTGGGACTGCTGCAGAACCCTTAATAAGATCTTTGGTGGCAGGCAGTAAGTTATACTCGGTCATCTGTGACTGACAGTGCAAGAAGGCCATTTGGCCTATTTGATTTCCCATTTATTTTCTTACTTCTCTTGCAGCCATTTAAATTTTATGGAAATGAAATGAGTTGTATATGACCCAAGTCAGACTCTTGGAACATGCTGGGTTAGCGTTTCCCAGGGTTTGTAGGGAAAACAAATATGGCTGACATATCTGCCTTTCTGAAGGGAGAGAAGGTGAGAGCCTGGAGGATGAAGCTGTCTAGTCCTAAAGCATGAACCCTGCAGTTATTTTTTAAAGAAGGTCAAAGACGGTGAGGGACATCCTGCCAGTGAGTAGCCCCTGGTCTTGGTACGATCCATTTGAGGACCCTGGGAAACAGCCGTTTGTAAGATGTCCTTGGTAAAGTGGCACAGAGGAAGAGATGACTTAAAGGTCAGTTGAGCCAGATTGTGACAAGGACCCCAAAGTGACTTGCTATGTTCACACCTCCTTGCCTGCCTCATGGGGTTTGGGGGAGAAGGAAATATGAATAATGGTTGGGGTGACTATGTCCTGGCATAGTTCAGGATGCTGCAGAGCAGTCCAGACCTTAGTCATCACCGCCCCTTAGGAGAGTCTCAACTTCTGTGTACCAGGCATATGTACTGTGACCTCATGGTGACATGCAGCAGCTGGTTCCAAGAACTTCCTTCTGTATAGATTCTCAGCAAACCCAGTAGACGAATCTGAGACGCTGGGCTCTAGCATCTCTCAGCTACTACAAGTAATTCATATGAGAATAAGGTAGACAGAGAACTCTAGGAACCTCTCCCTGTCACTTAGTTTATTTTTATAGTAATAAGTGTCATGAAAAGGATGATGTGTATATATGCAATACACAATATAGTATTCAGCTATAAAAGGAAATAAACTAATTGTACATGGTACAGCATGGATAAACCTTGAAAATACCAAGCCAAGTGAAAGAAGCCAGTTATAAGAAAATCACAGAGAGAGAGAAATTAATGACTGCCACAGGTGGGGACCTGGGAGAGTGGAGACGCACTTTTGGTGACGGGGTGATGAAGATGATCTGAGAGTGACTACAAGGGTAGCTGTACAATTCTGTCAGAGGTACACTTTCAGTGTGTAAATTGCATAGTACGTGAATTACCTCAATCAATGGTTAGCCCCGGAAAAGATACTGAAGAATTAAATGGTTCACACTAAAAAGTATTTTAAAAGAAAAATTTAGATAATACAATGCTAACAAAACTATTTTTATACATTATCTGACCTTTAGCAACCTGGAGACATTGTCCTATGTGGTTAGAGTCGTAGTGTGCTTCTTAAAAGCTTTCTTTTCAGCATATGTTTGTCCATTTTGTCACATGGTTTTTGTACCTATCATTTATATTCTACTAGTTTGCCATTTTGCTTGTCTTCTAATTATTAGGTATTCAGGGTACCTATTTGTTGCAGCGATAGTTGTTACTCTAGACAGCATTTTTATAGAACTCAAAATTTAGTTAGGTTTAGTTCTTGGGAGTGAAATTATGAAGTCAAAATTTCATATGAAATTTATATTCCTAGTTGGACATGATGATACATATGCTGTAATTCAAGCAGTAAGAGGCTGAGGCTAGAGTATCACATGTTTAAGCCCAATTTAGCCAACTAGTGAGACCATCTCAAAATAAAAACATTAATAGAGCTGGGGATGCAGTTCAGTGTGAAGGCCCTGGATTAAATCCCCTCAGCCTTCAAATGTATATAAATTTTTTTCTAACCCATATCCTGCAATGAAATTTAGCAGTGCAGAAGAGAATGCCATGCAGGAAGAAGACAGAGAACAATGGTCATGTTAAGTCAAGAGCAATGTCTTTGTATGGTCATTAAACTCCCTCCCTTATCTCAACCTAGACCAGTTGAGGCGCTGCTCAGACGTGTAAACATTTTCTATCTAAAGGTCCGCCACAAGCTAGCTCGGAGGAACAGTTACCAAATCCGTGAATGGTGTCTGCTTCAAAGTGGTGCTGTGTGAGACAGTCACATTTTAGTGCTCAGGGGTCACATCTGCAGACTCCGTGTCCAGAGGTTAAATCCTCACCAGGCCCCCTGTAGCACTTTCAAGACTCATTCTCATCAACACGTGGGCACACAGAACCTTCAGAAATGCTGGAAATATTCCAAATGGGATGAAAAAGCAAAAATAATTTAGTAACAGTGTAATTAGCCGTTACGCATGGTTCACAAACACAAAGCACTTAACATTTGCTTGGGATTTTTTCCTTTACTTCATTAAAGAAATAAAACCTAGCCTGGTGTGGTGGCTGTAATCCCAGTACTTGGGAGACTGAGGCAGAAGGATCACTGTGAGTTTGAGGCCATCCTGGCCTACAGAAAGATCCTGTCTCCCAAAACCAAAAATTAAATTAAATTAAAAAAAAAAAAAAAAAACAACGTGGTACATTTGAAGTTTGCCTTTTGGGAAGTGTCCAACTCTTTTTCCCTTCCAGAGGTAATCTCTGGGCTGATACTGGTTTGTGTGTTCTTATGTGTGCACTTTAAAAACAAACAAACACAAACAAACACATATGTGTCATTAATGTTTGTGTTGTGTTTGATTTTTCTATAATATACTGTACATCATCTTCTGTAATTTGCTTTTTAAAGGGTACATTAGGTTCTAAATATTTATCTATATTGATATTTTAGATTTTGTTCCTTCATTTTAACTGCTTTGACATTATTGTACTTTTAATCCTTTGATTGTTTTTTTGGTGAACATGAAATTGTTTTCAGATTTACTAGCATCAACAGTGTTCCAGTGAGTATTTTTCTCTCTTTGGGTACATGTGGGCCACTTTTGCCTGCACCTGCTAGCTTGTAGAATTTGTACATCATTGCTTTATTGCTAAATTATTCTTCGATATAGATATAATAGTATACATCCAATACTAGCATTGTATAAGAATTTGTTTGTACTAGGTGTAACCAGCACCTAGTAATGCCACATTTTAATTTTAGCCTACCTATTAGTATAACATGGCATATCATTATTGCTTTACTTTGTATTTCTCTGGTTTCTTGTAAGGTTGAGGCTCCTTTTAGAATTACTGATAGTTTTATGTTCCTCCAGGAAAATTTGTTACTGTCCTTTACTTCTGTTACTGAACTACTAACTAAATCAGAGTCTCTGTTTGTTGTAAATATCTTTTCTGGGTGTTTGTGACTTTGTTGTTATAATTCATTTATGGTGTCTTTTGTTCCACAGACATTTTACATATTAGTATGATTATATTTGACTCGTGCATTTTGTGTTCTGTTGGATATATTCTCTAAATTACACATATTTCCTTACTTATCTTTCAAATAATCATGTTGGTATTTGGCTTCTTACACTTGGTCCTGATTTCAACTTTTCCTGCAGTTTGACAGTTTGTGGCCTTTGGATCATGTTATGATCAATCCCTGTTTTCTACTGAACCTCCTCTTTCTGATCTGTTTTATTCTTTTTGTCTATTTAGTCCCCTGAGCCAATTTACACTGCTTTAATTGCTTTAGTAAGAAGATAAATCCCATTATTTACTCCTGTTTGTTAACATTTTTATATTCTTTGCCATTTTTTCTTCTGTGAATTTCAAGATCAGCTTTTCCAGTTTTGAAAGAAACTTGTTGGGTTTTAAACTGGAAACACATTAATTTTTGAACTATTGATTTTTTCAAATAGTTATAGATCTATTCACAGTTTAATTTCTTCCTGAGTTGTTGCTTAAAATAAATCCTTAGCTGGTATCCTGGGAAACATAACTAAATTGTTTTGTGCAAAATGAAATTTTGACCAAAGGCTGAAGCTGTCTTCAGCTAAGTTATTATTTTTCTTTCTTTCCTTTTTTTTTTTTGCCTTTAATGAAATCATTATATTTTCCCAAATCTAGTGGTTAGCTTTAAAAGAAGTAAAGAAGGTCCCTCTTTATAGATCAGGTAATTTATTATCCCACAATGGACACCAGCCAATCTCTGGTCATTAGCCAAGTGCATTTGATCTTCACATTTCATTAGGAAGAGGTTTATCTTGCAATTCGCTGGCAGACTTTCAGTTACACTCACTGAGAGCTAATTTATTTCTGCTTCTCACATTCTAATTTTGAGGATAGCTGATAAAGATGTCATGGTGCATTTGCATGAGGAGCTCCGGCTGGATGAGGAGAAAATAACCGTCAAGGTCATTACCAGGATCTGTTCGTGACTCTGCCCCAGTTTCCTCAGGCATTATCAGATCCCTGGTTTGATGATATTCCAGGCCATGTGTCTAACGAGCTCCCGAAGGAGAAAGATTCCCTCCAGTGCATGAGCTGTGGAAGGGTTGAGGCACAAACCAGCCTCGTGTCTGCCTAGAGCATCTTATTTGTGCTTCTCTTGGCTCAAGGTGAGATGTGTCTGAAAACTGGAAGCAGTGGCTGACAGATATGGTGAGAACTGGATGCTTCCTGAATAACTCCAAGACCCCTACTCCTCTCATTAAGTATCATCCTATTACCAGGCCCATGCCTTTTCTCTCCTTTGGTGGTCTTAAGATTTTCTATGCAGGGCCATGTTTGCTATGGCTAGAGCCCAGTGATGTCCTTTCATGTCCTTGGTGTTGTCTGCCCCAGATCATGATTGTGACTCACACACACTCTAGACCATGCTATAGCTTCATCCCCAGCGCCCAGAGTGTTACTTTGGACTGTGTTGGTCAGATACTGCATTAGTGCCTGAAGCTGTCTTAGATACCACAGAAGATTAACAAGACAGATTCAGGCCTCACTGGGTGGGTTTGGGAGACAACTCTGGGGTCTGTGCTTGCATTAGCTTCTTAGGTTACTCTGAAAAGTGACCAGGACTGGGAGCCACTGTTTAGAAAGTATTCTAGGGGGGAAACTGGGTCATCCAAGAAGCAGTTTCATAAAGATGGCTCAGGAAAGTCCTCTTTCGAGTCACTCATTTCTGATGTGTTCCTCTGCCTTCTGGGTCTTTGGGCATCCATAATTCCAGATTACCCTGATTGCTTCATTGAAATTAGGCAGTATTGTGTGATGTGTTCGTGACCCATGCCAAGGTGTCTTGGAACCCAGAAGGCAGGCGATGGGGCGATGTGTAGACGTTGGCCACAGATTTGTGCTCTTCTGCCCCTAGATTTATTAGGACCAGGCTAGGCCATGTAGCATGTAACCAAATGGAGGCCCCACCTAACCAATGCGGCCCTGGGTAGGAGGCACATATATCAAAGGCTGCGGGGTTGTGTGCAGTGCACAGCCTACGCAATCACACATGGTGAGTTTGTCTTCCCATACCACATCCTCGAAGTTTGTGCCAAGTTTGGTCAAAGCACCAAGAGAGTGGTTCTTGGACTGTAAAACTTCAAAACCTCAGATGCTCTGGGTTCTTCCAAAAACCCTGAAGTCCTAGAATAGCAGAGCTGAAAAGAAATTTAGAAATCACTTAGTCTATTTTCTTCACACAGAATAACAAAGTAAAGCCTAGAGAAAGAATTGAACTCACCCAAAGGCACACAGCTAGGAAACTGGGTCCCCAGCTCATGACTGTGCTCATTTCATTGTATCATGCTGCCCTTGGACCTTGCCCCCTTCTTGTCCCCCCCACCATCTCCTCCCCTCCCCTCCCATTCCCTAGCCCCATACCAGGGATTGAACTCATGACTGCCTGCTTACAAGGCAGGCACTTACGGCCACTGAGCTAAATCCCCAGCCCCAGGACCTTGTAAGCAGATATAAGTCACCATTATTCTGTGGTGGTGTGCGTGCGTGTGTGTGTGTGTGTGTGTGTGTGTGTGTCCTTCTCTTTGTCTCTCTCTCTCTCTCATTGGGTCAACACCAGAAAGCACCCTGAGGTTTAAACAAATGAAATAACCTTCCTTTTCCTTTTGCTGAAAGTATTTTATCTCAAGGAACAAATACCCCAGGCCCCTTTTGGTACAAGATCACATTAAAAAACATAAAGAAACCTCTATTTTACACTGAACTCACCATGTTAAAATTTAGATTTACCAAATAGTTGAATTAAGGCGTAATTATTAGCATTACTAAAACATTTAGTCACTCTTCAAAAGCACTCACCACAGGGCGCCCTTACATAGCATGTAATATACATTTGCAATTAGCTTTGATGGATGGAAAGTCCATTGATGTGCAGATTTCCAGGAACATAAGTTTTCGAGAAAAAAGGAGACTACAAGTGCCTTAAGTCATGTTATATCACAGAACACCAAGATCCTGTTAGACAACTAGCTCCTGTTTTCAGGGAGCATATGAAATATCAAGATGAAACACAACAAGCCAAATAAAACTGTAGGTGACAGTAGAAAAAATGTTTTTTTACACGGTAGGCTGAGTTCACTTTGACAGCTCGTCTCAAGGACAAGAAGGTCAAGCCAGTTGTATTTCTTGATGTCAGTGAGTAGAATTTAAGACAGTGAAATTCTCAAATGATGATAGCTCTGAGCCCAGACTCTTGCATTTGCAGTGCTCTGTTCTGAAGCCTCCTCTTTTGCCATAGATGGCAAAAGCACCAGATGGGAGACCCAGCCCTGTCCCTTGTCATTTGATCTTGGGAAGAGCAAGGCAAAATGACATTCCCTGAGGTCACATACCTGATCAGCACCAGAGCTAATCAGGTTTTCTCTTGCAGCACAGGTGGAATGCCCAGTGGGTGTACCTTTCGTGTGCTTCTCAATTTGAGCAGAATGAGCTCCCTTTCCTTCGTTCTTTGTCTTCCCCGCTTACCTTTTTCTCCTTCTCCCTACACATGGAACCTCTCTCCTTCTGGGTTACCTCCTGGAATCCCCAACTGAGTAGCACCCATAAAATGAGGAGGGGGGGAATTACATAGAACCAAAACCCTTGTTCAGTGTCAGTGGTGGCTGCTGAGTCAGATGCTTAATCAGTGCTCTTGTCCCTTGATGCCTCTCCTGAGTTTGGATGGCACCACTGCCCACTCTGTTGGTGCTTCCTGCCAGCAGGTGCACATTAGTGTCCCCTTGTGAGCTTTAAGACAGTCTCACTGCCTGGCTCTGCCCCCAGTGACTCAGTTGACTGCACCAGGGCCCAGGCACAGGTTTACCGCCATGTCCCCACGTAGGTGTGTTGTGCACTAGGTCAGGAGCCAGTGTCATGCAATACTAGTTTTAATTATTTTGTGTACCTGCTAAACTTAATTTGCTAGGTGATGTGGGTGAAGCTCAGAGGAGGCTGAGTTCTTAGAGGTGAAAGGATTCACAGCAGCTTCCTCTAAGTTATGGAGGCTGTGCCCCCTCTTCCCAGCAATCCCACCTAGTGCTTTGCTTCTTAGGTTTAAAAAGATGAATTTATATGCCATTCTTCTAGCTCTCTTATTTCCTGGAACAAGACAAATGTCCTTGCTATAAAATATGTTCTTCTCCCCAGGTGAAGAGCAGGGATTGTGCAGAAGGACATCACAAGCTTCTTGGGGCCTAAGAAGCACAGGTCGGGTTCTTAGTATTGTTGTTTTTGTGTTTATCACCTAGCAAGCTTTTAAAACTTCCTGTCAGACCACTGAGATGGAGGTCCCTGAAGCATGGATGTGTTTTATAGGGAAAAACTCTCCCATAAGAGCCCTATAATAGTCTCACTAGGAGGACAAGGAAGGCTTCTCAGTTCCTGGTGGGGGAAGGGGAACAGATGACCACAGGAGAGAAGAGGTGCTGGGGTGCAAGGTACCCAGGCCTTCAGCCCCTTCACTCTGTGCCACAGTACCCCTCCCTCCCTCCCTCTAACATTCTGGGGGATCTGCTGCATTCTGGGCACACGGCAGGTGCGCTGTCTGGGGGTGGGTGTAGAATCTCAGTGGTTTCCTGTTTAGTGGCACTGTTTCTGCTTTTGTGCTTGTGTCTTTCACTCAGCCCCTTGCTCTGTTCCTCAGGCGTGTCTCCTTCCACCCCCAGCTCTGCTGCACAGCAGCATGCAGGAAGCTAGGTATGTTACTGACCCTCAGGGCCAGCTTAGATGCTGAGGGGTAATCTGGGGTTAGTTCCCATCTCAGCACAGAGATTGCCAACAATTTGGATGACCCAGAGAAAGACAGGCAACCTAGGCCCTGGTTCCAGCCCTGACAGCCTCCCCCAGGAGCTATTAGACCTGCTGAACAGAAACTCTGAGGGAGGACCCAAAAGTCTGCCCTGATAAGTGAGGGGAGGGGCATGGAATTTGGATGTGCGCTGTCTGAGAATCACTGGCCTAGAGCTTGCTGCTATAATCTTGTTTGCAAGCTTCTTTTGCCTCCCTGGATATACCTCAACTCACACATTTAGGTTATAAATAGAAAGGACTCATCTTGATGGACTTTGTCAGTTTGGGCAATAATCTCAAACTTCTAAGTCTTTTCTGTACACTTCGCCCACACCAAAGGGAGCTTTGTGAATCCCACGGTTCTGAGCAGCAAAGAAAACAGTTTTGAAACTCCTTCAACCCCATGTCTGAATGCACGATATTATTGAAGGGATGGGTATATCCAAACCAGATGAGGACTGATGGTGTCCTTATAACTGAAACCTCAATTCTGAGGCAAATGACTTTACATGCCAGTTAAAACTTTTTTTCAAAGAAAAGATAAATTCTTGCAATCAGATAACTTTTAATTTATCTTACATTGTCCATTTATTCTTTACGATGAAGATAACCAGAGAACATCCAATGAAATATAACGTGGGATTCCAAATATAATGGCATCCACCCAGCATGATATTCCTTTTGCATCTCTGTTCTGCAGGATTAAATGACTAATTAGATTGGTTTATCCAATTTAAACATAAGCATGAAAATGGGAAACGTCAGTAGTGGGTGCATTTTAACTCAAGACACTTGGCCACAGACTTCCAGAAAATGAAAGAAATATATAGAATTTGATTAGTATTTTTAAAAAGGAGGGAGTGGAAACCCTCATTTCAATGTGATATAATATGAAAGAAATGTTATACATAGAGACAATTATATGTCAAGAAGTATACTTACTCCCTGTGCTATTGTGAGTCCTGTATGAATTGTTAAATTGTTTAGAGCTAGGAACAACTTTCATTTTGTGAAAAGAGGTTTTAGTCACAGTGTAGGCAAGGAAAAAGCTACGTGGCAATTTTGAGCTCTAAGTGGATGTATTACAGCATGTTGAGAAGCACATTGCTTCTCTTTCCTATTATTGTCAATACTTTTGTATTTCTTTCAATTCACAATGATTGGAACGAACAGAAAGGGCATTGGCGCAAGGAGGGGAGAAGGGTGCAAAATATATTTTTAAAAAATTTTTTACTTTAAAGAGGATAAAACCAAACAAAGTAAAACAGAATGAAGCCATATATTAAAGACTTCTTTTCCTAAAGTAACTAGCAATCTGGCAGAGAAAGCGATAGCCTGCGGAGAGTATATAATTAAATGTTTAATGGGCGAACATCAAATTAAATAGCAAAGACTCCAAGTACCGCGGTAGTTCGAAGAGCAGATCCCAGTGGACGGCTCTGCTAAGGGAGATTTTCATGGGAGAGTGGGATCTAAAGGACGGGGAAGATTTTGATTCAGAGAGGGGAGAGACAGTGACATGTGGGAAGGAGGAAGGCTGTTGTGACGGGAAGCTTGGAGGAAGGGGTTTGAGGAAGGAGAGGGGACCTCAGGAGAGCCTCCCAGCTGGTGGCGAGAGTGCAAGAGCAAGAAGGAAAAGCCCACAGGTGAGGGTGGAGCCGGACAGTGGAGAGGAGCTGGTTCATACAACGTCAGTCCGCAGCTTTCTCTGACTCAGGGCACAGGCTTGTCTGTCTGCCCGCCCGGGCCAGCCCAGCGCAGCCTGTTAAAATGGGTCCTCCGTTTGATTACATGCTACATGGCCTAGCCTGTTCCTTCTCACCTGCTGCCCTCGGTCTTCAGCAGTTTCTGACACAGGACCCGGGATGCAACTGGTCTGCCTTCAATATTTTTTTTTTCTTTTTAAAATTAAGATTCAATTTACATACAGGAACATTAGGGAACCGTTCTGCTACTTTTGACAAATACACACAACCCTGTAACCACTTCCATCATCAAAACATGGAGTAGTTTATGAAGCCCCAAATTCTCCTGTTGTCTTTTCCCTTTCATAGCCAGACTCTTTGCCCACTCTCAGCCCCTGGTAACCACAGATTTCACTTCAATACCTATCTCTTTGCCTTTGCCAGAATGTCATTTAAATGGAACCATATACTCTGAGTGTATCTTTTGATTCTGATGCCACATCCTGACCTAGCATGAGAACCACCCATGCCATTGTCTGGATCCATTACTAGTTTCTTTTTGTTGCTGAGCAGAATTGCACTGTGTAAATGTACAGCGGTTTATTTATTGATCCTCTCCTTGAGGGACATTTGGATTGTTTTCAGCTTTGGGTGATGTATGAATAAGAATGCCATAAATATTTACATGTAAATTTTTGCGTGAACATAAGTTTTCATTTTATTGGAATAAATACATAGGAATAGGGTTTCTCGGTTGTATATTGTTAAGTGTGCATTTGATTTTCTAAGAAACTTTTCCAGAACAGCAGAGCCAGTTTGTATTCTGACCGGTGAAGACGAGGTTGAGAATTGTGGTGATTGGGAGGAAGGCTGGGAAGCTCACATCCTCCTCAGAGAAGCCCGGGAACCAGGGAAAGTCCATTGTGCTACATAAAATCACTCATCTGCTTTCTAGGTGGTCATAGGGCTCATTTAATGAATTGACACCTTGAATTTAATGATTTAACAATCATCTTCTTTTTATCCGCTTTATTTTTATCTCCTTTGCCTTCTTCCATTCTTTTTCTTTTTATTTATTTTTTAACCCTGTGACTCTTTTAAATTCTCCTTCCTTCCTAGGTAGTCTTGAAAGAACTGCTGTCCCATCAGCTTCATGGGAACCCTGCCCAGGACTCCGAATCTCTTTGGGAGAGGTCATGAGTTTTTTAATTTGAACTATGGAAGCCTCAGGAGTGCCTTAGCAGAAGCACTTCATGGGGTGGATAGTTTATTGTGGTATTTGGGGCAATGGTCAGATGCTTATTTTTGAGAAGCTCTGTGGAACCCATGGTGAAGTAGGTAGGGGCTCCCAACATTTGAAGCTAGGATTTTTAGCTTCCTGCGTTATTTCTGCCTGGATGATTGGAATAGCTGATATAAATAGTATTTGAAGGCTTTAGGTTTCTCAATAAATAGATCTATAATCATTTGTCTACCATGCCTGACATTAAAGGGTTTGTTACTTCTTGGGGTGGGGTGGGGGGCTCAGACCTCGCTTGGTATTGACACTTGCACTTCCCTACAACCAGCGGCTACCCCTGGGAACACAAAGATACCCAGCTAAGATTTCTGGCACTGTGGTCCCCAAGGCAGGTGTTAATACCACATATAAACAGTGGACAGGAATTGACCCCATGACCCTTAGCTCCATAGTTCTCAGGTGCCCAAGAATTCAGGAATAGCTCAGTTTCCTGTGATTCATCCTCAACATCAGTGGCACCACAGGGACTCAGGCCTGTCCCTTGGCTAGTGCCCCACTTGGCTGATTTCCCAGGCTAGGCACCTTCTCTAGGCTTTTAGGAGGTCTTCCTGGAGGCTGTTTTTCTCTGGTTTCTTCCTGGGGGCAGTGACTCTTCCTCCACTGGGACCCTAACGTGTAACTGATGAGCTTGCGAAGGGAATGAATGCACGTGTGCAGGAGGCAGGCAGATGTCCTGCTTGGGTGGAACCTCTCTCTCCAGCGCTTCTTGCTTTGGCAGATGGGAATGGGGACCCCACTCATCACGTGGGTTACCTTGGCTACACCAGTGCTGCCTTCTCTGCCCTGTCTGTCCCTGTGCAGGGGCTTCACACAATGTTGGATTTTTTCCTATAAAGCACAGACTAGCCATGGTTTGATGTCTGTAAATGGACAGAGTATAAACTTTGCCACAAATATAGCAAAGGTCATTCAGAAAGGGAAGAGGAGGAAGAAAAAAGCCATTTATATTAAATTCGAGATGCTAATCTTGAAATGCCACCAGTGCTCTTCTGATTAGATTATACACAGAATAAAACATGGGGACAATCTCAGGCCTTCCCTCTCAGATGCTCTGATGTACATTGTGTGACTCTGAAAAGATACAGATAGCCTGGAGCCATCTCTCTGAAGGAATTAACTGCTGTTTCCTCTTTCCTGTTTTGAACATGAATTTTTAAAAATGTATTGTGTGAGTACAACATGTAGGACGTACTTTTTGGTGACACATAAATATTTACTTAAAACCCACTGCCATGAAGCATTTATTTCACTTGAAAATATAACCTCATAGAAAATAAAGACATAAAGGCATTACCACTTTGACTTTCAGTACCTTGTTTTGTCTTGCTTTTCTTATATTGATCTTGTATTTTTTTTTTTTTAACCAAGAAGTCCATAAAGTCAAACCAGAGAATTACTAAGAGGCTAATTTAAACTTCCCTGAAGTCCAGCTACAAGATGGCTTGGCGCTACTACTAGCCTGGGATGCAGGCAAGCTGTTGCTTTCCCCGCTCTTGGTAAACAAGAAACCAAAGCCCCAGAGAGAGATTAGATGACTTTTTCATGGACATAAATTAAATCTGGGGCAAAAGTCTCCTAACACCTGGTTAAACCATCTGGAAGAAAGAGGAATCCAAAGAGGAAGCTCAGAAAGCAGAAAACACTACAGCACACCACTGTGAAAAGACTCCTGTGTGTCCTAAATACTGAGGACAAGTGACCATCTTTTGATGAGCAGTGACACTGGTGCTCAGAGAGGTCCAGTCATACCTATTAGTCCAGGTATGAGCCAGGCAGAATTGACCCTTAAACTTGGCACAGGTACCCTGGGGGAAGCACTAGTGTCCAGGGGCTCAGACCCTGAGACGGTTAGGAATTCCCCACTAGGTTTACGTAACTTAAAGGCATCGTGAGAAGGCCCAGGTCGAGGGTGCCTGTGGTCCCTTGTGGAGGCGCAGTGTTCAGTTCTTTCAGCCAGCTTTTTGCTAGAAGACATGTCACTGGTAAGAACAGGATAGTGGAGCGGTGAAACCTTAGATAACCAGACTGGCCCCAAAAGGATGCAGAATCTGGTGCCAGGGGCAGCCTCTGCGGGCATTTTTTTTAGTATTCTTCCAATGTAAACTGCCAAGTCTCACTCTCAAACAAAAGGGACCAAATGAGGTTAAGTAAGCAGAGTAATAACTACGAGGTGCACGTTCCTTTTTGCTGCTCCCACCACTTGCCTGCAACCTGTCAGATTTTTCTACACGTCGGAACTGTTAAACACTCATTGATGTGAAAGCTCCCAGGAGTGTGACATTTACAGACTAATTGGCGGAAGTAGGAACCATGCATGGAATGCTGTAGGCAGTTGGGCTGACTGCAGACCCAGTAGCTGGTAGTTGTGTCAGAGCACATTTCTTCTCAACCTTATGCCATTTGTGAATTCTTGTCATCGTATCTGGCCAGCCAGGATTTCCATCTCCACAGAAAGTTTCACGAAAGAGATAGAACTTGGTGGTAGCCTTTTCTGCTATGTGCAGATGCTATCATAAAATAAGGGCTCTGCAAGTAGCCCTTTGGTCCTGTGAAAGGGCATCTTACTTTGGTTTGATTCAAAGGCCGCGGCACGTGAACAGCCCCACCAGCTGTGCCTAGCTGAGTGCATCTGGTGACAAACAGGAGCAGCCTTTAGAGCAAGTCCTAGGTGCAGGAGACTCCGGCTGCCCAGTGGATGGGGCACTGACTTGTTTCTAATGCACAGGCACTTAGGAAGCTGATGCGATTTGTCATCTGTCCCACTGTATGTGACCTCTGAGGCCTCTTTTGTGCCAGCCAGGGAGACCTTCACTTCCACAACATGAGGGAGCCTCCTGTTACCTAATGCTTTAGGTAGAGAACCATCTATAAAAGGTTATTAGAGAACATTAAAAAACTTTTTTGGAATACTAAAAAAACGTAACTCCATCATTCTAGCTTAGCCTATGTTTTAGTTACTTTTCTCATTGCTGAAACAAAACACCCAACACCTTAGAGTTAAAGGAGGAAAGGTTTATTTTGGCTCACAGTTTGTAAATGTTTTAGTTCATAGTTGGCTGGCTCCAAAGCTGTGGTGGCATGGCAGAGGCACATTGGAGATGAGAAACAGTTTGTGACAGGCATTGGTAGCAAGCAGCACACAACCAGCAACCCTCTTTCTATCCCTTATACCTTAACCCACATTGGAGATGAGAAACAGTTTGTGACAGGCATTGGTAGCAAGCAGCACACAACCAGCAACCCTCTTTCTATCCCTTATACCTTAACCCAGGGTGGGGTGACCTTAATCCCCCCCAGAATTATGCCAAATCATTCAATGGGCTAATTTAGTAATCACACACTGTTGACCCCAGCATCACACACTGTAGATCCAACCACCTCTGAAAAGTCCCCCCTATGACCACATGAGGCTTTGGGGGGACAACTAGACAGACACAAACCACAACAGCATAATTCTTACTTTTATGTTACCTTTGAGTTTCAGATGTGTTTTATGTAGGGCTGTATTATTATACAGTCTATCTTCACAGTATTATACTGCATCTCCCCTTGTAGCTCTGGTTCTCCCACAATTTTAAATGTTGTTACAGATATAATTATGTCACCATGCTAGTCTCTTAATGTTGGAGGAGTTATTTCTATTTGTTGGCTCATATGGGTATGCATTAAGAGTTATCTCTAAGCTATGAATATATAGCTTTTAATCTCTGCATAATTATTAATTTAGATTTAATTCCTAAGGAGTTGCCAAATCAAAGGATGTGAATCTCATTGCAGTGTCTGTGATGTATTGTAATATGCTAACTCCAAATCAAAGGATATGAATCTTTTTGTGATGTTTGCTGTTTTATAATATTGCTATCTGAAAATGTATGTCAACTGGTATTGTATGTAGCAGAGAAGGGATAAGTCAGTTTCCTAATAACTTGCCAAAATTTGATAATGTCATTTTAAAAGGAATGTATTGCTTTATTAGGTATCAAATGGTATGTCAAGACTTCTTTGCTTTGCATTCTAAAAATTCCTAGTAAGAGTGAATATTTTGTTTCTCTTTCTGTAAATTTTATGTTCATATCATTTTCAGTTACCCATAAAGATCTTGATGGATGTATTTGAATTGGCTGATACACAGACCTCACTGGTATTCTTCCTATTTGATCTGAAACTAATTGGGAGAAAATAAACAGACTCAAGCTGTGGAACATTCTATAAGATAACCCCCTGGATTTTTTACAAATGTATCACAGAAACTTAAAAAAAAAAAGGAAAGAAAAACTATTCTAAAGAAATGTGGATCTAGCAACCAAATTTAAGAGCTGTTTGGTTCCTGGATTAAAATCTTAGGGAAACTATATAAGCATACTAGGTAGATAATTGGAGAACTACATATGATTCATAGGATGTCATATCAGTGTTACATATCTTAATTCTGATACTGTGCTTATGTAGGAGAATATCTTTGTTCTTAGGTAATAAAAATTGGAGTATTTGGGGGTGAAAAGGTTCAACAAAGTACATATAATACATATTATATGAATAATATATGTTGTATTATGGGTCAGCATATAGAATTACATAAATTATAGATTTGGTGTGTAGTGTATAATGCATATATGCATGTGTGTATATGCATGTTTTATATTCCTGTTCTCTCATGCTTACATTATTCACAGACAGTATGTTATCACTACCACGGGGACTACACTTTATTTTTATCTAATTCATTTGTTTTTATGATAACACTTAATATCTCCCCTGTTAGCAAATTTTCAAGTACACAATACAGTATTGTGAATTACAGAGACTGTGCTGTACAGTAGATCTCTAGGGCTAATTAATTCATCCTGCATAACTGGAACTTGGCACCCTTTAACAAATATTACCCAGACTCTCCTCACCTCTTAGCTCTCATAACCACCACTCTATTCTCTGCTTTTTTGAGTTCTCCTATCTTAGATTTCTCATATAAGCAGTATCGTGCAGTATGAGTCCTGTGACTTGCTTTTTATTTAGCACAGGGTCCTCTGAGTTCATATTCGTTGCACCAAGTGGTGGCATTTCCTTGTTTTTTTGGCTAAAAACACTCTCCTTACGTATTTATACTTCCCTTTATCCACTCATCCGTCTGTGCGCATTTGGGCTGTTTTTACATCTTGGCTGTCGTGAATAATGCTTCATAGAACAGAAGAGTGCAGATATCTTTTTCAGCAGTCTGATTTTGATTCCTGTAGACATATATCCAGAAGTCGGGGTGTTGGATCATATGGTAGTTCTATTTTTAATTTTTTGAGCTATCTCCATACTTTTCTTAGTGGCTTGTTCAATATCCAGTCCTACCAATAGCAGTAAGTGTTCCCTTTTGTCCTTCTCCTTACTAACACTGAACTTTTGTTTCTTTGTGTGGCAGCCAGCCTATCAGGTCTGGAGTGAGACCTCATTGTAGTTTTCTGTGTATTTCTCTGATGATTAGTGATATTGAACATCTTTTCATATAGTACCTATCCAATGTTTGTTATGTCTTTTTTGAAGAAATGACTTTTCAGTTCTTCCCTGTTTACAAATTGGATGATTTCTTTGTTATTTTCTAAACATTCTTTATACACTTTGGATATTAACCCTTTGTCAGATATACAGTTTGCAAATATTTCTTTCTATTCCTTATGGTGCTTTTCATTTTGTTGATGGTTTCTTTTGCTGTGCAAAAGATTTTTTAGTTTGATATGGCTCCTATTGTCTGTTTTTGCTTTTGTTAGTTTTTTGGTGTCAGATCAAGAAATCATTATCAAGGCTAATACCAGGAAGCTTTTCTTCAGATGTTTGTTTTTCCTAGAAGTTTGTTTTCTTTTTGACTTTAGTCTATTTTGAGTAGATATTTGTGCATAGCATAAGATAGATGTCCAATTTTACTTTTTGCCTGTAGACAGCCAGTTTCTCCAATACGGTTTATTAAAGAGACCCCATTTCCTCATTGTAACTTCGTAACAGTTTTTCTTGCTGTTGGTTTGATTTGGTTTGGTTGGTTTTGCTGTTTTGTTCTGAATCTTGCTATGTAGTCCAAGCTACTTTTGAGTTCACTATGTCACCCAGTGTGGTCTGCAACTCCCAGTCCTCCTGCCTCAGCCTCTTAAGTACTGGGACTACAGACATGTGCCACCATACCTGGCATCAGTTGATTTTTCATGATTTAGATGAAGAAATGTTTTTAAAATACCCGTACTTCCCAAAGTGATCTTCAAATGCCATGTGACTCCTATCAAAATGCCGATGGAATTTTTTTCCCCCAGAGAAACAGAAAAAAAATCCTAAAATTCATATAGAATCACAAAAGTCTGAATACCAAAGCAGTTTTGACTAAGAAGAACATGAAGTGGAGACATCACAAGGTCTGATTTTAAAATATATTACAAAGCTTCAGTGATTAAAACTGTATAGTTCTGGCATAAAAACAGACTCATAGATCAGAGTAGAGAGACCAAAAATAGACTTAAACATAAGCTGCACTGTAGAAAACCATTTCTGGTGGATTTGAGGGCCTAGCAGGGAGGTCTTGGGGAGGAGACAGCAGGGAAACCTTGCTTCTCTCTTCATGTGTGTGCTCTGTGGGCAGCTTATTCTCTGCCTGTGAGTGACAGGGCAAAGCATGCTGCAGCCTGACCTTTGGCCCCTTGTGCAGAAGATCATGGAGCTAATGTGTCTTCACCAGCTCCTCCTCCTGTTTCCTGCGTATTGCTCTCCATGTGGACTCATTTGAAGCATGAGTTTACCTGTGTCTTTCTGTTTCTGTTGCCATCTGTTTCCTTTCCCATGCTTTAGACTTAGAAGGAATACAGTTAGCCTCTGTGGCATAACTCTCTTAGGGGAGTTAACCTTGACTCTGCCTAACCCCAGGAGGTACACCCCAACCCCTTTACACAGCTTCCCTCCAGATGTCAGCCACCACCAAGAGGTCCAGGCAAGATTGTCATTCAATTTCTTGTTTACCATCTTGCCCTCTTCAATCAGTATACACACGGCTTGGAGCATTTGATTTCATTGCTGATTTCTGTAAAAACTTGAGAAATAAGAGCTCAGCCTGGTGATGCAAACCTGTAATCCTAGCATTCTTAGAGGCTGAGGCAGGAGGATTGCAATTATAAGCCCAGCCTGGGCAGCTTGGTGACTTAGTGAGACCCTGTCTCAAAAATTTAAAAGATGGGAGGTGAGGGACTGGGATGTAGCTCTGTGGAAAAACTCTGTGTTCAATCCCCAGTACTGAAAAAAAAAATACTCTCAGAGAAAACTATTCACAATCATGGCAGCTTTCCTTAGAGAGAATTAGATGGGACTCACTACCACTATTTCAATTAAAATAGAGTGTTCAGGATCCAAATGACTAGTAAATTTCTAAATCAGATTGCATCGTAAATGCATTAGGAGCTGACTTACTGTGTAAATGTATTCTGTGGCAAGCTCCATGCAAAAGTGAAGGAGGCTTTTTACAAATGGAATTCCCATTCCCTAACCTACAATGCCCAAGACTGTGCTTTTGGGGGTTAATTTGTGTAGTTCATGTTTGTAGCAACTAAGAGTTACTGACTAGATCTGATTTTTACTTAGATATTTTTCTTGATTATAAAATGGTGAAAACATGGCAGGGGATAACAATTACCTATAATTGCAGAACCAATTGCACGCTGCCATGCTTGTGCAGTGTGTGTCAGTGTAGAGGTCTCTGTGTTAAATCACCTGTGGCTTTCCTGTGACAGATTAGGTCAGTGAGTCACGGCCCCTGGCTTGTGGTAAGGTAGGTAGTAGGGAGTTTTCTCTTTCCAAAAAGAGAGTTGGTATTTGTGACTTTTTAAATAATAAGCACCAGCTAAAAAAGGAAACCCAGGCAGGCTCTCATCCTAGTTATTAGAGAGGCTAAAGCAGAGGAACACGAGGCAGCCTGGCCAATTTAGACCTTATCTTAAAACATAAAAAGGACTGAGAATGTAGCTCAGTGGTAGAGTGCTTGGGTTAACATGTGCAAGGGCTCCCTAGTTCTGAAAAGAGAGGGGAGAGAGACAGAGACAGACAGAGAGACAGAGACGGAAGAATAAAGAAAGGAAGGAAGAGGGTGAGAAGGAGGGAAGGAAAGAAAGGAGGGAAAGGGAGGAAAAAAACAGCAGGGTAGGGGCCAGGCTGCGGGAAGCCACGGGGTTGGCTCCCTGTCTACCTGGAGGCTGCTGCTCTCTCAGAGCACACCTGGGTGTTTACTTCCTGTTTCTTTTCCTCCTTCAGTTTTTCTCTGCCGTTGCAAAATGCTCTTGGATTAAATTGCTGCTCGGGTCACACATGTGACCTCAGTAGGGAATCTTCTATTCAGGAAGTCCGGGAGGGAACAAAGCTTTTCCCAGAGTTGGCACCACTTTGATGGGGTGTCAGTCAGTGGCTGGCACAGCAAGTGTTGGGGTCACTGAGGCTTCTCAGTGCATTTAAAGCTGTGCAGTGTAGGGACCCTTCCAGGGCCTGCATGAAGGTGCCTAGAGCTGGGCAGGGCACCAAAGCCTGTCCCCACCTGTCCTCAGGGAAGCCGCAGGCAGCTCCACTCTTTCCATAAAGGCAGCCACTCGTCTTAGAGCCTTGGGGACTTGGCTGGAGTGGGGTGGGGTGTCTCTTGAGTACTGTGCAGACAGTGGGATGCTGGCTGCTCCCCTATGCTCTTCGGCTAGACTCTGGGCGCATCCTGTCTCCACATTGTCAGGAATTGACTGGTTACACTCCCATCCTGCGAAGCAGAGGTGACGGACTCTGCAGAAGTTGTGAGGAGTCAGTGAGTCACCACAGGTGAGGCCTACGGCGTAGCACCTGCTGCAGGAAGCTCGCGCTGTGGTCACCGTTGCACTGTCTTGGCTCCAGCTGCCAGAGAAAAATCCCATAGCACTGACAGCTGCAAATGCAGCTATGTACTCCCCACTGTTCTGCAGACCAGAAGCCTGGTGCCAGGGTGCCAGCACGGTCTTAAGGACCCTCTTCCTGCCTTGTAAAATGTCACCTTCTCCTTGTGTGCTCCTGTGACTGAGGGCTGCTCCCTTGAGTCTCTTTCTCTGCTTATAAGGATGCTTCTTGCACCATGGAAAGCCTAGCATTATGACCCCTTCCTACTTAATTACCTCCTTTATCCAAAGAACCATCACAGTGGGGCTAAGGTACTGACGTACGAATCCAGGGTGCCACAAACCCACAGTCCCGAACATCACTAATATTTTTGTTATCATCTCTTGGTCACCTTTCAAGGTGGTCTTAGATTTGGGGCTATCTCAGGGGTGGAGGGGAGGAAGATACGAGGCTCTTTCATTTCCAAGGGGGTGGTGGGTCTGGAGTTGGGAAGCTGCCTGCTTTTGCAAGTTTTACATCTTCTTCTCCTTTTGACCTTTGACAAAAAGTTCTTGGTTGTCCTGGTCGGGGCCTGAAAACAGAGGAAGAAGCCAGGTATGTCGGACAACTTCTGCTCTGTGCCAGGCAACTAGGCGAGTGGGGGAGGGCTCACCCCATCTCTACTGTAGTGGTCCCTGTCTACTGAGGGAGACGCCTACAAAAGCCGGGAGTGAGGAGCACTATGTCCCCGTGGTCACACTACCCAGACTGCCTTGCTTTTTTCCTTCCTTGAACCTTGAGCCGTTTGACTCTCATACCCTGGAACGTGAAGCTGGTGTGAGGAGGGATGGGGCACTTCCCCGGGAGCAGCTTGCAGACTTGGATGGACTCTGAGAACGTGAAGGTTGCCTCCCACTCCTGTCACCCCAGGGTAGGGGTCTGCAGCCGGAAGTCATTGCTCAAGTCCGCTAACCCACTCTGTTTTCTTCTTTGCTCTGTCTTTCTCCAGCCCCTAAAGACAATGAAGAACGTGTGTTCAGGGAGCGCATGCGACCGAGGAAGAGGCAAGGGGCCGTCCGGCGCAGGGTCCACCAGGTCAATGGCCACAAGTTCATGGCCACTTACCTTCGGCAACCCACCTACTGCTCCCACTGCAGAGATTTCATCTGGTAAGCCCCTCCCGCCTGCGAACCCCTGGCTGTGACTTCTCTGTGGCACGAGGGTAGAGGTGGGGTAGGAGAGATGGTCAGTTAATTCACTTAACGTGTTCCAGCTTGAATCTCACTGGTACATGCATGAGTGTCCTATCGGGCAGCTTGGACACTGGTGGTACAAACAGACCTAATCACTTTCATTGGTCTTTGTACTAATAAAATTAATAAAAAGCCACCCAACGGGACAGTCACATGTGTACACCAGGGGTTCAAGCTGCCTGGCAGTAAGACGTTGAAATTATGGCCCCATCGTGAATGTGTTAAAAGGGGCGGGTGTAAATAAAAGAAGGTATTTTATTGTGAAGTTAATAATGGGCGAAGTATGAGTTTCTTCCAGACAAAATCATTGCATTTCAATTTGAAATGGAGGTGAGATTCTCTAATTAAATTCTCAGTGTGGCCTATATTAAGTATGAACTTTAGAGGCTGGTTCTGAGTGTAATTTTGATATCTTTTTAGTATTCTGATTCTAAGGTTTGGAAGATGTAGTTTAATAAGGAAAGTGTGGTGCCAGCCTTCAATTTTATGACAGTACAGAACTGATATAAGCCTTGAAGAATTTGATAATGACAGCTAGGATTTCCTTTAATAAAAACAGATTGTAGAGCAATTTCTCAGATTTTAAAACTTTCACTGGAATTGAGAAATAATAAATTTTAGATAAAAATAAATTTCACTGTGTATATTGAAAGAAATAAATGTGGAAAACCAGGCGTGGTGGTGTACGCCTGTAATCCCAGCACTTGAGAGGCTGAGAGGCAAGAGGATCCTTGTGAGTTCAAGGGCAGCCTGGGCTACAAAGTGAGCTCAAGGCCAGCCTGAACTGCATAGCAAGACCCTGTCTCAAAAAGACAAAAGAAAGAGAGAAAGAAAGAAAGAAAGAAAGAAAGAAAGAAAGAAAGAAAGAAAGAAAGAAAATAAGCAGTGCTTATGTGCTTTATTTCTCCTCTGATTGCCGAAGAGTTTTTCAGGGGGGTTAAGTGTGTATGTGCAGTGCATGGGAGACAAAGGCAGAGAAGGAACAGTGGGCCTGGTCACTTTAAGGATTGAAGACTTTGTCATCAGTGGTGATAGTATAATTGTGCTTTTGGAAAGGATCCTTTCCTTTTAGGAAGAGGAGTTGAATTGTTTACAAATAAACTATGATACTTGGAATTTGGTAACAAAAAATAATTCTGGAAGGAGGGGAGATGGACGAAGGGGTGACGTGCGACTGACCATGCGCCCATAGGTAGGGTTGGATGATATGCAAATCAGGGTTTGTTATGTTTGTTATCCAATACATACTTGAAATTTTCTATAGCAAAGTAAAAAATACTGGACTGCAGGTATCTGGGGTACAAAGAAGTTCTCAGTGAGTGTTCTAACTGTGCTCTGCCTGGATACTTGGTTCTCCCAGGAGCAAGAAGGCAACAGTATCTCAAATGGTGTGGTGGTGGCTGGAGGAGATGGCATTCCTCCTGAGTAGGATTTGATAGAGTGAGGTGTGGTCAGCCTCTGAGTAGTGGAGAAGATACAGGGTACTGGTCTTAACCTTGGATATCACCACATGCCAGGTCCTATCTTAAATACCAAAAAACACCTAATTCAGTCTTCCCATTATCCTGTGAACTGTGTGGTTTGAGCTCCAACCCACTAACAAGACCATTGTTCAGAAACAGAAAGAGACCAGCCTGCTGTCCTCTAGCTAGGAGGTGCTGGAGGCGCGATTCCACCACAGCTCAGTTGGACTTTACACCTCATGCTTTGCCTGACATCTCAGCAGCCTTTCTGGCCAGTACTCTTGAGCTCTTTGATGCCAATGTAGAAGTGGCCCACACAGTTGGGTCGAGCAGGGAAGAGCAAGTGAGAACAGGATTCATTGTGGACCCAACCAGGGCACATGTGAATGGGGCTCTGAGGTCCCTTCCCTGTGTTCAGAGAGCCTACAGAGTGTTGGGAACAAGTGCTGCCTATTTCATCCACAAAGACAGGAATGTTGAGCTGCCCAGGGCCTGTCCAGAGCAGACAGTCTCATGTGTAGCTTTCTAGCGCATTGCTGCCCTGCTGGCATGACTGTCCTGCACGGCCTCCTGGGAGGAGGCATCTTGACGCACCTTGCTAGGGGAGGTACCTGCACATCCCAACAAACTCTCTGGGCTCAGTGCAGCAGGGGGTGGGGGGGCAGGGAGAATGGAGTGGTTTGGAGTTTTCTTTTCTTAAGGATTCTTTTCTTCTTTTCAGGGGCGTCATAGGAAAACAGGGATACCAGTGTCAAGGTAAGAGGTGCTTTATGAACTAGGTTTACATTACTGTCTCTTGGAGGAAGCGTGCTGGGTCTGATGTCATTTAGAGGTTCTATACCAGGGGTCCCCCACCCTCAGGCCCTGGCCTCGTACAAATCTGGGGCAGGATGGGCTGTACAGCAGGAAGTGAGCCATGGGCAGTGAGCAAAGCCTTATCTATATTTAGGGCTGTTCCCCATTGCTCCATCACCACCTAAACTCCGCCTTCTGGCAGATCGGGAGCGCACTGCCTTCTCCCAGCACAAAGCCTCCCATGTGAGTGCCCTAGGTCCCATGCTCCAGAGGAGACTCTCATCCTGAAACCCCCACCCCCACCCCACGCCACCCATAGAAAATTGTCTTCCACAGGCCTGGTGCCTGGTGCCACCTGCCAAGAGGTTGGGGACTGTTGCTCTCCAAGGTTGACGTGTCTACCCTCCCTCTCCAAGAAGGGGAACCCTGCTTGCTTTGCCCCTGACTTTTTTACTCCACTTACTTGCTTTGAAGATGCCTCGCAGACAGGAAGCTCCCATCCCCGCAGCATTCCCGGGTTTTTGCACAGCAGTAGCAGGTAGCACTTTGATCCCAGGACACTGCTTCTTTGGAAGTTCAACTTATACTGTGCAGGTCTGTGCCCTGTCAGCTTCCTGAAGGTCTCTAACCTGCTTGTTTTAGTCAAGATCACTGAATAGTCCTTGTCTACTCTGGATTTTTTTTCCCCATCTCTACTGTGGAATAGTTAACTCTGAAAAAATTTCAAGTCCAGCCGGGTGTGCACTGGCTATCACAGCTGGCTATGCACACTGGTTATCACAGCTCTTTAGGGGAGCTGAAGCAGGAAGATCGCAGATAAAATCCCTGCCTGACCCACTTGGTGAGACCATCTCATGATAAAAGAATAAATGAATGAATGAAAGATCTGGGAATGTAGCTCAGTGGTAAAACACCCCTAGGTTCAAACCGCAGCACTACAAAATAATAGTAATAATAATGATAATAATACTTGCTTGAAAGTGTTGGAGACTATATTTTTTTTTTCTAGTTAATTGACTACCAACTCAAGGGTAAGTTGTTCAGAACTGGAGGGAGAAATGTGAGGTGGTCACACTGAGGCTCTGTGTAGTGACAGCAGCAAGGCTGGCCTGTCTCCTTGCCCATCACCTTGTCACCCTTGGGGGAGCCAGGGTTGGCTCTGCTGGCAGTTGCTGTGACTTGGTGTAGATGTGGACACAGAGCACTCACCTCGTTAGCCACCAGTTACCCCCCTTACCCCACGATCCTACAAGCCACTTTTTGTGGACATATTGAAATGGAAAGTTTTAAAGTTTAGCATGTTGGGGTCGTGGAGGTCATTTGTCCCTCACCCACTCCGTGGGGACTCAGAACCATAGGGGACAACTTGACAGATTCTTAGAGAGGGCTTCCTGGCAGGGAAGCAGGTGACAGCCAGGCAAGGGTGACTGGTGCACTCAGAACCAGAGAGCTCGGGCCCTTTGCACAGAGCTGCTTAGTTCTTCAGCAGAGTGTAGGAAGCCCTGGGGGCTCCTGTGGGGACCTTGGAAATACCTGAATAAAGGACTCCCAGGAGGGTGTGAAATTCAAACTCCGTGGTGGAAGGGTTCCCTTCACTCTTCCACTGACTGATACCTGCCCAGGCCTTGGGGTGAATGCTTTCTTTCTGCACTTGTCACTCACCATTGGGTTTCTTGCTGTTTGCAGTTTGTACCTGTGTTGTCCACAAGCGGTGCCATGAGCTCATTATCACAAAGTGTGCTGGGCTGAAGAAGCAGGAAACCCCTGATGAGGTAAATACTTAAAGCACTGGGGTTCCGTACTTTCTCCCCCCACCCCACCTCTTCCCTTCACTGCCTCTGATGTGGTCCCCAAGCAAACTTCTCTCTTGGAGGTCCCAACACTATATTTCTTGGGCTGGTCAAACATGAAGGTGTTGGGGCTTGGTTTCCCGGCACCGGCCCTGTTTTGTCCCTGTATCACTGCATCCCAGAGGCAAAACCCGCAAGAAAAGTGCAAGTTTATTTTTTATTTCCTTACCGTATCAGACCCCAGAAGCAGCTGGGAGATGTGACTAGAGTTCATGCAGGTAATAAACAGAGACCAAGGCAACACACAGGTCGGAACTTTGCTGTAAGGAGATGGGGACATGGAGAAGAATGGACAATCCTTGCCCTGCCTTAAAAACTTTACCATTATTTAACTCCACAGCCGCTTTAATGAGCTGTGAATCATTATCACCTTCATTTTAGAACAAAGAGATTAGAGGCACAGAAAAGACCCACTCACTAAACACTTCCCGTCCGTTGTCTCATTTTGCCTCCATACCGTCTCTGAGAAGCTGAAAGGGTTAAAGCTTGGACCCAGCTTTGGGGGCTCCTGAAGGGTCTGCTGAGCCCCAGCAGCTCTTTGCAGGAGTCTGCTGTCTTGGTTAAAAGTGCAGGCCAGCATGTGGTCTCCCGACTTCATTACTCTCACAAGAGAATGAAAGGAAGAGAGATGTGCTTGCTGTCTGACTTCCTGCCTGTGGACTTTGACTGCTGACTGCGCACCTCCTGTGCGGCAAGCATTGTGCCGTGACCGAGACCCACACGAGCAAAGGGCACATGAGTCCTGCCTGCAAGGAGCTCCCAAGTCTGGTCACCTGGGAACCTCTGCGGGCTTCTAAAGCTTGTCCTTACTTTTTCTGGGGGGAAAGGTCCTACTGGAGTCAGCGTTGTACCAGTTGGAGGGTAGTTCTTCGAGAGGGCTTCCTGGCAGTTGAGATGTAGACCGTAAACTGCACATCACATGTAAACTGTGACCTACTTCTTCCTTTCCTGGAAGACCAAAGTACAGAAAGCCTCCAGTGAAGTGTCCTTTCAAATTCAGCATGTGTCCCCAGAGACAAATAGCCTTGCATTGAGGAAGGAGGCTCTGGGTTTCTGAGCTTGGTGGAGTTGATTCCCTGTCCTCATGTCCCTGCCAGCAACCATCTCCTGCTGCCCGAGGCCCATCATGGTGATGGACGTGCCAGGAGTTGCCCTGCTGGCTTCCAAAACCCTGTTCATTCCTCTGTGCAGTTACCTTCAGTGTGACACACATGCATCTGCACACATATCATGAGCATCTCCTGATCCAGACACCATGCATCCGGTGCCCTCCGTCCCATCAGTGGGTGCCCTGCTGCTGTGCTCCCTGGACCCTTCCGATCTCGAGCACTTGCCAGCTTGCCTGCTCTTAGGTCTGTGTGTGGCACAGAGGACTCACATCCTGACCTGCACATCTAGGTGTGGTGACCAAGGGACATTCCTTCTCCACATCGCCTTCCTTTTGTTCTTGTTTTTGAGTCTTGCAGTTGTCTGTCTCCCCTTTGTCCTCTCTTTGTATTCCCTGAGTCCCACTCACCCCTTCACGTCTTTGTCCCTTCCCACCGGGAGTGTCTGTCCATGCATGCCTGCATGTGTGTGGTTTTCATCTATCTGTTCTGATACCTCAGGTTTCTTAGTGGTCTCACCTAGGGTCACATAGCAATCCCCAGCTCCACCCTGAGCTTGTAGTAACCTGGGACAACTTCACCTCAGGCTGTCGTTCACGTAGCCCTGGGGCTGTTGCTGGGAGATCTGCTTCTGTTCACATCTTCAGGACTGTAGGACTGGAGGGGCAGCGATGACCTCATCTGTCCTGAGGGGTCAGAAAGGCGGAGTTCCCTAAACGGCCAAGCTATTGTGTGGTGGCTACAGTTGTTCTCGGTAAACCTGGACATCTTGTACCCAGGCTGGACAGTATTAAGCCAGACTGGCAGAGGGGCAGTCGCTTTCAGGGTGGGCGATGGGGGGCTCTTTACTCGGGCAGGCACCCTGAAGCATGCACCGTGTTCATATTTGTGTCTCTCTCCAGCCCTCAATGCTCCTCTCTTGAGCCCTCATGGAGACTTTCCATTCCTCGCCAGCCACAAGCCAAGCCTTTCTCCCCCAATCCCACAGTCTGAGAGCATCCTCCTTCCCAGACCCCCCACATCAGGTGCCAGTCTCCTGCCCAGCTGTGTGGCTGTGCCACTGTACACAGGTGCAGAGTGGCACCGTGGAGGGCGGAAAAGACCCAGGGAAGCAGATCACCCCTTACATCTCACCGACCCACCATCTTGTGACATATATGGGGCAGGAGTGTCGTCGTAGGTATGTTCACTGCGCTTCCCAGGCAGCCTGCAGAGCCAGGCCAGGGCCTGCAGCAGCTCACAGCTGCTCAGCAGGAGGCTCCTCAGGTGAGGAGGTGCTGCGTGGGTGCTGATGCTGTGTCTTTCCTCCCTGCAGGTGGGCTCCCAGCGGTTCAGTGTCAACATGCCACACAAGTTTGGGATCCACAACTACAAGGTCCCCACCTTCTGTGACCACTGTGGTTCCTTGCTCTGGGGCCTCTTGCGGCAGGGTTTGCAGTGTAAAGGTGAGTTGCTCCCTGCTACACATACCCACATCGCTCCCTTATTTTCTTCTTTGCAACAAATCTTGGTCTGTTTTCTTAACTTAGAAAGTAAGTTCCAGAATTGGCTAGAGCACAGGCCCCTGATAATCTCTCATTTCTTCCTGGGCACCTGCATAGTAAGTTCTCTGGGACCTGTTTCCCCTGGGTTGTGTTTCTCAGCTGACAGTGGAGGGAAAGGCACCTAAAGCTTATGATTGCGATTCTCTTCTCTAAAGAAGATAAGGGATAGGTCAAGTGGAGTATCTGGTCTTACCAGATTAATATCTGATTTGTCTTCTGTTTGAGGACACTCTAGGAAATGGAGTTTTGAAGCAGGAAGTCTGCTCTGTCCACTATGTGCACCGACCTGGTGTTATAGTATCTCCAGGAATGGCGCACCCCACCAAAAATATAAGTAAAGCAGATACGGGATTATCAGTGGGACACAGCCAACCCTGTTCCCATTGTCTTTTGCCCACGCTCCCATACTTACATCAGCACAGCTGCCCAGAAGCCTTCAGGCACCAGGGGATGGTTTAGCAGGAAAGCCAGACCTTCCTTCACACACAGCCTGCCCCGTGGAAGCCCTGTTTTGTTTCACCCTGTCTTGTGTGACCCTCTGGGTAGACTGCATTTCTGCACAAGGTGGGGAGAAGTGTGCACTTAGGGAAGGCCTGGAAATTCCTTCTCGACTCCTACCTCTCTCTGAGACCCGTCTTCGTAACTGCTCTGATCTGGGGCTGCTTTCATGGGCGAAGGCTTGGGGTTCGCCTGTTCTCCATGAAGTTATGAAGGATGGCAGGATCCCTGTGGGAATCGTAGGCTAGGGGTTGGGGCAGCTGTCCTGTGCCTGGTTGGGTTCCTGCTGGGCTGGGGGACCATATGTTGTGTATCCCAACTGGCCTGCTGCCTTCTCAATACAGAGATGACAGTAATAAAAACTGTAACCTTAGCTACATACCTCGGGGTGCCAAGTGGAGCTGTAAATAAAGATCTCTCTTCCTCCTTCCTTCTCTCCTTCCTTCCTTCTTCCTTCTCCCTCTTAAAAAAATACTCAGAGCTAAAGTGGGGGTACACCGCTGTAATCCCAGCACCGCAGGAGGCGAGGCAAGAGGATCGTAAGTTCTAGCTTAGTTCAGGCAACTTAGTGACTTAGTGAGACCATGTCTCAAAATTAAAAATTAAATAAGAAAAAAGGGCAGGGGATATACAGCTTGCTATGAAGGCTGTGGGTTCAATTTCCATACTGAAAAAAAAAAAAAAAAGTAGTTTAAAGCTGGCTGTGGAACATCCCTGTAACCCGAGCACCTGGGAAGCTGAGACAAGAGATTTACAATTTGAGCAATTTAGTGAGATCTTGTCTCAAAATAAAAGTTAGAATGCATTTATAAAGGGAGGTAGGGTATGATTCATTGGTAGAGTGTCCCAGGTTTAATCCACAGAGAGAGAGAGAGACAGAGAGAGAGAGACAGAGAGAGAGAGACAGAGAGAGACAGAGACAGAGAGACAGAGAGTGAAAGTATTTAGGTACTTAAAAACACTAAAAACATGAAAAAAGGAATTTTATTGTCATCATTTTTCTTTTTTTTTTATTTTCTGGAAAAAAGTAAAACGAGATTGCATGACAAATAGGAGAGCCAGGCATAATGGCACACCCCTGTAATCCCAGCACTTGGGAGACTGAGGCAGGAGGATTGTTATAAGTTCAAAACCAGCCTGGGCTACAAAGAGAGCTCAAGGCCAATCTGAACTGCATAGCAAGATGCTGCCTCAAAAAGACAAAATAATAATAATACTAGAATAAAATAGTTAATACATTGAGTATTGTTATCTTTATAGTAGTTGCTCACAGTACAAAATATGGGCATAAAAATTTCTCCAAACAGTATTTATTTTTTTCAATAAACTAAGAGAAGCTAGTAGTATAATAATCTTGTATACATATATATTTTTTCCTTTTCCTTCCTCTTCCTTTCCCTCTATGCTTGTTCCTTTTTCCTTTTGAACATTTTCTTCCTGTTTCACGATATCTGCTGTACATTTTGGATCTTATTTATTCTTTTTTTTTTTTACACGTCATTCTGACTTATTTCACTTGTAAATATGGTCTCAAGTTGCATCCATTTACCTATAAAAGGCTCAAGTTTATCCTTCATAATGGCTAAGCAGTACTCCATTGTATGAAAAGACCACATCTTTTTTATCCATGCCTTGGTTGATGGACATTTGGGTTGTTTCTAAGATTCAGCTATTACAAATCATGTTGCTATCAACATGGGTATGCATATATTGCAGCGGCATAATGTTTTTAACTCTTCTGGGAACATACCCAATGGGGGAATAGCTGAGTCATATGATAGGACCCCCAATCCTGGATTTTTGAGGAATCTCTTTAGTGATTTTCAGAGTGGTTGCACCAATCTGCACTCCCACCAATAGTGGAGAAGGGTTCATTTTTCTCTACAGCCCCTCTTGCATTTGTTAATTGGTTGATTTCTTAATGATGGCCATTCTTTCTGGAGTGAGAGGGAATCTCAGCATTGTTTTAATTTTCATCTCTTAATGACCAATGATGCTGAACATTTTTTCATATATTCATTTGCCATTTGTGTTTCTTTATCTGAGAAGTGTGTGTGCCTCTCAGATGCCCATTTTTGGTCTGAGTCTTTGAATTTGGGAGCCTGGTTTTTTTTTTTTTTTCAGTTCTTCATATGTTCTAGATAGAAGTCCTTTTTCTGAGGGACAGCTGGCTAAAATTTTTTCCCACTCTATGGTTCTTTTCACTCTGGTGATGGTTTCTTTTGATATGTGAGAAGTTTTTAGTAAGATGAGATCCTATTTGTTGATTCTTTCAAATATTTCTTGTGAGATCTGCGTTTCGTTCATGAACCGTCTGCCTAAACCTGTATCTTCACAATTTCTACCTACTTTCTCTCCAAGTAGATTTAGCATTTCTGTTTTAACATTTAGATCTTTGATACATCCTGATGTAAGTTTAGTGCATGGTGATAGATATGCTTCTGGTTTTAGTCTATGGAAAGCCAGTTTTTCTAGCAGCATTCATTAAAGAGGGTAGCCATTGTTTTTCAAAGTGTCCAATACTGTTTTTAAAACAACTAGGCTTCTTATCATAACTTCAACTTTTATTTGTATTTTTAGAATTAAAAGAGCACAGTAACATATAAATGCATTCTTGCTGTAAAAGATTCAAGCAACACTTGAGGGAGTGTATATTTATGTTCTTTTCCTAGTTCCATTGGCAGACTTAAATGCTTCTAAAATTTTTAGAGGTCTTTCCAAGCCTTTTTGTGTACATTTGAGGCATGGGTATTTGCAAACAAAACTTTAGCATCTATTGCTGCGTAACAAATTATTCCAAAACTTACTGGTGTAAAACAACCAATATTAGCTTTCTGAGTGTCTCTGGCTAAGACATGAGTTTCAGCTTAGGATGTGGGGTCTGTTGTGAGGCCAAGGCTGAGCTGTGGAAGCTTGGTGGGAAAACACTTCAAGCTTGTTCAAGTGGCCTTTGGCAGCCTGGGGTCCCTGCCTCATCACCTGGACCCTCCACAGGGCAGTTCGCAGCATGGTAGCTGCCTTCCTTCAGAGCAAGCAGTTGAGAAAGTAAGAGGATGCCCAAAGGACGGACCTGATATCAGAACAGACATCCTATCCCTTCTGGCATTTTCTGTTCTCAGAAGAGAATCACTAGGTCCAGCCCACACTCTATGGGGGGGAGTGAACCCAAGAGTCAGGAGGCTTTAGAACCATCCGAGGCACTGCCCACCATACCTAGATGGACATCCCCGTCACCCACATATATGATTACTATGTCTGTGAGGTCTGCCCTGACCAGCCTTTTAAAAACTGATGCTGTCAGCCCAATGTCATGGTTCACAGCCGAAATCCCAGCACTCTGGGAGGCTGAGGCGGGAAGATCACAAGTTCAATCTCAGCCTGGGTAACGTAGTCACTAAGAAAGACCCTGTCTCAAAATACAAAATTGATAAAGGCTGTGGAGTGTAGTTTAGGGCAAAGGCCCTCTGTTCAATTTCCAGTCCTGGAGAGAGGAAGCAGACAGACACCTGATGCTCTCATCTCTTTACCTTCTTCCAGTGCTTTTTCACTGTATTTATCGCATTCAAGTATTCTTTGTCACTTATAAGCCATCTTATTTGTCACTCTCCCTCTAACTTAGCTTCATGAGGACAGAGATTTCTCTGTGTGTGTGTGCGCGCACATCTGCCTGTCTGTATTGTTCTCTGCTGTTTCCCCAATATCTAGAAAGTACCTGTTGCATTAATGTACTCAACAAATATGTGTTAGTTAAATCCTACATGTTCTGTAATTTGCTTTTCATACAGTAAGTTTCCGAGTACTTCCAAGGCAGTGCATAGATGTCTGTGTATTCTTTTTTTAATGACACCCGATACTCCCCATTAGGGAGGTTTCGCTCCATCGCCTTCTTGATGGACATTTATTGTTTCTGTGTTGTCATTGTTTTAACCGATGCTGCCACAAACATCCTCACACACATCTTCACACACACGCACAAGCAATTACAGAAGAAAGCCTCCAGGAAGGCGTATTTCCAAAGCCCCACCCCTTTCATGTTTGAATTAAGCAAGGAAGCCATGACATAAGGGCACTTTTATTTGTCGTCTGTTTTAAAACAATTAAATGGGCCAACTGTGCCTGTGTTGCATCAGCATTTAATTTTGCATGGTCGGCAAAAGCCTATGTTGTGAGTTTGAGATTTCATTTACGTGTTACCCACTGGGCTCCGGCCTGAGAGGGGTTGTTTCTGCTGCCCGAGTACACGTTGTCATGTTCCCCAGAGCTGCAAAGTGCTAAAAAGCGCGGCATCTGGCTTTATGCAGGACATCAGGCAGAACCTGAAGATAAGACACGTAAGCTTGGGCTTGTACAATAAGCTACGTAGTAATAATTCAAACAGTGAATCAAAAATAAGTGTGCATAGTTCAAGGGCGGGAGAGGCCGGTGCAGCTGGGATGGTCAGGAAAGGCTTCAGAGGACCAGAGCTGTCCTAGGAGGAGGGCACAGGCTTGGAGAGGGGTGGGGAGCAGGTAGTAGACAGGAGGAGAAGAGTGGGTCAGTGCTCAGCCCGCTGCCACAGGAGGGGTCTGGGTGGATTCAGGACCCGTTCCAGTGGATTTCAGCGGTGCCAAGGGCTCCTGAGCCACGCACCCCACTGTGCACAGGAGGTTGGCAGAAGACATAGTTTTGGAGGAGGAACGCTGAGTAGCAGGCAGCTGGCCCACTGTGGCTTCTGGAAACCGTTATGGTTCCAATGAGATCATGATTCCTGGGGTTGTCTGGCCTGGTCTCACCCCAAGGGATCACCACCCCTCTGACCTGTCTTTCTCCTCCTCTGCCGAGAAGTCCGCAGTCTCTCCCCACCCCTGCCAACTTCCACGACACAGGCGTAGCATTTCCTGGTTACTGCGGGCTGTTCGGTCTCTGAGCATGGCGTGGCTGATGGTAACATGTTAGGAAATCAAACCATAGCCCTGGCTCCCCTTCAAGGGCTAAATTACCTCCATCTAAAGAGCTTCCGGAGCATAGATACACAGGTAGCTGCCTTGGAATGACTCTCATTGTCCTCAGAAAATCTCCTTGCATTAGAACTCCTGCTAGCCCAACCCTCCTCCCTGCGATCATAATTTGAACCTCATCGAAGGGTAGGATCAGGGAAACGGGAGTCTCCCCAAAGGATGGTAGAACATTCAGTATGGAGGACGAAGGTCAGGGCGCGCATCCTCAAGCTGACCATAGACCAGCTGCTGCAGCCCTGCCCAGCACACGGTAGCTGCTCAGTGAACATCCCGCTGGGCAGTATTGGAATAGGGATGTTTCTTTTCTAAAGGCTCAGTTCAGGCAAAGCGGCTTTGTTTCCTCTTCGCTCAGCCTCATCCGGGTAAAACCCATGTGCACGCACACTACCAGGCCTCTGGAACAAACTAAAAACATTTTCTGCTTTGCAAACCCAAACTGTCAAAATGGAGCGATGTGACTTTTTGACACCAGAGGGCGCCAGTGGTTAAATTATGTGGACAAATTGCCCTTGCCAAGAAATTCTGTTAATTTGGTTCCTTTTTCTCTTTGTTGTTGGTGCTGTGCTAGGCAGGCACGCCAAGTTTGAACTTCTGATTATGCTGCCTCAGCCTCCTGAGTAGTTGGTATCTTTTTGCTTTTGTGTTTGTTTTGAGACAGGATCTTACTATGTGATTCAGGCTGCTTTTGAATTCACCGTGTAGTGAAGGTTGGCCTCAAACTCTTGGTGATTCTCCTGCCTCAGCCTCCAGAGTGGTAGGATTACTGGCGTGTACCACCAAGTAACTGGTGTTATTACAGGAGTGTGAGAGTGGATAAAGGCTTTCATGGGCTGGTGGGAAGAACAGATTAGGTGTCAAAGGCCAGCTGTTGGTAACAATGGATAGAAAATTCCCCTGAGTGCTGTAGCCTAGCGGATATGATCAGCCCGAGGCATGCAGTCCTTAGGAAGGACTCAGCTCGGTCACTGCCCTGGCTGGGCTGCTTCTGTCCCACCCCCGCACCCTTGCCCATCTTCCATCCAGCAGCTTAGCTGCGTCTCCAAAGTAGGGTCAAGGCCCTTTGCATCCGCTGCTTCCAGGCCAGTGACTCACTTCTATGGGACAAGCTGCCTGTCTGCTTTCATTCTGGAGGCAGTTTTATTTATCTGTTCGATTTTAATTCTTTTTACTAGTGTTTGTTTATTTTTATTTACTTTTGAACAGTTTTAGGGACACAGCAAACCCGAGCAAAGTCCATAGATGTCCCGTGTACCCTGACCCCATAGGAGCATGGGCCTCGTTCGCCATCAGTACGCTCTTCAGACCCGCGTGTGGTGTAGTAGTTGATCTGCTTAGCCAGCAAGTCCACCCTTAGCATCTAAGTGACATTAGGGCTTTCTCTTGGTGTTTATAATCCACAAGTTTGGCCACAGGTGTGATGACATGTATCTGCCTAAAATAGGGTCACACAGAACAGTGTCACTGCCCTAAAAATCCTCTGTTCTGCCTGTTCATCCCTCCCTCCTAATCTGTGCTAACCACTGAGCCTTTTACTGTTTCCATAGCTTTGCTTTTTGCAGATTTCCATGTGGTTGGAACAGTACAGCATGTGGCCCCGATTCAAACCAGCCCAGCAGCCGTAGGAGCTGGAACTTAGGGAGATCTGAGGCCCTGGACCACTCCTGCTCTGGCGACACCCCACTCCAAAGCTGCATTGCTTGGATCCAGTTGTCACCAGGATTGCCATGTCTCCTGATATAGCATAGGCCAGGCCACAACATCGCATCTTCTTACTCTTTTAAATTGCAAGTGTGTTTTAGGGTCCAAAATGCGGGGCATCTGGTAGATGTCCCATATGAGCTTGAAGACAATGTGTGTTCTACTGTTGTTGGAGGGAGTAATCAGTGGATATAATTATATGCTGCTAATTAGTGTTGCTGTGGAGTTCAAGTTTTGCCTGCTGACTCGTTTATCTCAGAGGGATACTGAAGTCTCCAACTCTATGAAGAATCATCTGTTTTTCAATTTTTACTTAATATAGCTTAACCTTCTGTTAGGTACATACACACTAAGGGTACAGTCATTTTGGAGAATCTACCCATTTATGGTTATGTAATGCCCCTCATCAAATCTGATGTGCTCCTTCGCTCTGGAGTTAATTTAGAGTACAGCACCCTTCCTCTCCGCAGGGCATAGGGTCAAGATCTCCCACCGATGATAGATAAACCAAACTTTGTGTGTGCTGTGCTTTCTCCCACACATACATATACCTGTGATAAAGTTTAATTTATAAAATAGGTGTAGGGGTTTAACAATAATAACTAATAATATAATAGAACAATAGTAATAATAGACTCTAATAAAATTGCCAGCAGTGGTAGTTTTACACTTTGGGGTCATTATTAAGTAAAATAAGAGATACTTGAATGTAAGCACTGTGATACTGTGTGCTGTACTTTGGATCTTAAGTTCTTTCCCTAGGCCCATGTGTTAAAGGGTCTTTAGTGCTATTAGAAGGTGGTAGAAATCTTGGAGAAGTAGGGCCTTTTAAAGCATCTCAATCATAGTTGTTTTAAATTCCCAGTTTGGTGATTTCAACATCCCTGCCATATCTCGGTGGAGCTCTGACACTCTATCTCCTTAAACTATGTTTTTCCTTTTCCTGTGCCTTAGCTTTATGCTAATAGCTAAACATGGCGCTCTGGGTAAAGGAATGGGGGTCATGTCCGGTGGTGGTGCAGGGAGGCATGGTGCAGGCCTACGCCTAGGTGAGCCGTGGCTCAGATTGTGACCTTCCCGGTGCTCGTGGTCCTCCCCTGGCCTCTGGTGGAGCAGGATGGCCGGAGTGGACCGCAGTTAGATGTTTCCTTTCCCCTGGGTCACAGAGGAGCTGATAAGACCCAGCAGCTAAATCTCTGCTGAAATACCCTCTCCTTGGGGCAGGCCTGTAATAAGAAGCACAGAATGCTCCAGCCTGTTTTAAAATGGTTGATTTTCCCCTCCCCGCTGGGGAGAAGGCAGAGACGTTCCTCCTGTAACCACCTCGGCGTGTGACTCACAGTGAGGCAGGGGCAGGCTGGCTCCCTGGGACCTGTTTGGATCAAGAATTTAAGCGAAACTTTTTTCCGGAGAAATCAATTAAATTCTTCTTGAGTCAGTATTTACTCCCTAAAAGGAATCTTAAATGTGATGTTAATTTGTTCATTCTTATTTCATATACTCAAAATGCCTGGAAAGAAATAACTAGAAGCTGGTTGTCTCTGCAAAGTGGTTTGATGGGTGATTTTGGTTCTGTGGGATGAAGGGATAATGATTTTTATTTTTTTTTAATGCTTTTTAATTTTTTTTTTTTGCATTTTCTGAAATCTGTCACGTGTTTTACAGTTTAAAGAAAGTAATGTGTTAGGCCATGAACATTTGAATGTGTCTCTTTACAGTCTGCAAGATGAACGTTCATCGCCGATGCGAGACCAATGTGGCACCCAACTGTGGGGTGGACGCCAGGGGCATCGCCAAAGTGCTGGCCGACCTGGGTGTCACTCCGGACAAAATTACCAACAGCGGCCAGAGGAGGAAAAAGGTAATTGGCTATTTGCTGGTGTTTCTGGACCCAATGCTGGGCCAGGTCTCTGTGCTGGCTTCCTGAGAGGGCCCTAGATAGAGACTGTGGGATCCCTGAATTCGAGGCATTTTCTGTAAAACAGCATGTGTTTGCAGAGAAACAAAGCTGGGCCTGCTGGTAATCAGGAGGCTGAAGCAGGAGGGTCTTAAGTTGCATGGCCTGTGTCAAAATAAAGTAATAGAGAAAGATTGGGACTGTAGCTCAAGGCTTCAGAGTTTACGTCTGTCAGAGAAACAGAAGAGTTGAGATGAGGCCTGTGGGATTTCTTCTAGACAGTGTAACAAATGTAGACAGAGCAGTAGGCTTACCTGCTGCTGGCTCTGTCACTCAAACAAGGCCAGAGCTCTGAACTTCCCTTTAGTGGCAGTGTCATGAGGGTAGATGGTCACAAGGCTGGAGCCACCTTCTGCTCCAGGAGAAGCCTAGATCTGTGTCAGTGCCAGCCCTGAGCTGCCTGGGGAATGGGACATCTGGGCCTTTCTTTCTTCTGTCTCTATCCATGTGACTTTCTGGATGTCAGTTGTAGAGCTGTTTGCACAAGCATTATTTTGGTAAATCAGGGCCACAGGTATAAATAGAACTAAAGGATCTGTAGCAGGCTCTTCTTTAACCTGACTCCTAACTGAAAGAGCAAGTTGTCGTGGTGGGGCAGTATGTAGGAGGTTGAGACAGGAAGAGCCCAACTTGGAAGGTTGACTTGATTTTGAGACAGTGAGATCCTGTCTCAAAATAAAATAAAAAAATACATAAAGTCAGGGAGCTGGGGATGCAGCTTAGTGGTAGAGCTCCTGGGTTCAATTCTGGTTACACACACACACACACACACTCACACACACGCACACAGAGTAAGAGGGCTTGGAAAAGTAGGTATGAGAGAACCAGAGCCCTGTGGCCAGGGCAGGCTCTCCTGATGTGGGCCAGGCTAGGAGTGACCCTCACTGCCCAGCATCAGGCATTTACAAGTGCTTTACTGCAAAAACAGAGCATTAGGGACCTCTGTGGTTTTGGCTCTCTAAATTCTGCCCTGAAATGCCTTCGGAAGCACCCTACATTTCTTATTTTAGAACCTGCTGTCTTCTCCCTGGTGTGACCAGAAGAGCTCTTTTTCTCCTCATGGGAAGGTTGGGCTGTTTCCATCTTCCCTGCTTAGCTCAGACATCTTGTGTTTTGGGCATCTCTTCCCATTGTAAAAATCCCCACCAGCAGAAATCTGCCGCTAGCTGTTGACCCACAGCACTGGGATCACAAGCAGACACCAGCACCCACATCACTAGGACCCTCTAAAGTGGCGATGATGTCAGATGGACACAGTTTTGAGGTCTCTCACAATTAGAGAGAGCCCTTTGCCGAAGCAAAGTAAGATGGACTCTCGTTGTCCTAAAACATGTGAGAAAACTTAGTGCCTGTCCTCGTCCCTACACTTACATGGCTGTGGTGCTGCGTATAGGCATCATCTGCTGAGTGTACATTTGGGGGAACCTGGTGGGAAGAATCCAATGTAGAGAAACTCAAGAAGGGACAAGGGTAAAGGCTACGGGATCACAGTCCTGATATTTTTATTGCTTTGATGCTTCTGATGCAAAAGGTAAAAAAAAAAAAAAATGCCAAATGGTAGCTTGAGTTAGTGGGAAGGACAGGAGTGACATCCCCTGGGTCGCAAGTTAGGTCTTCTGGCAGGAGCGTCAGACCTGCTGGAGCTTTGTTTCCCTCCTTGTCCCAGAAAAGACAGATGTACACTGGGGGTCGGGCACACACAGAGGCAGCGGGGGTACTTGGGACCTCTCAGTGCAGACTGCTCCTGAAGGGTCACTTGAGGTGATATGTCCACACTCAGCCAGGAAACTCATTCCACCTGGGGATATTTTGTCCAAAGCTGACATCAATACCTCCGAAGATATTTATTGAGCACCTGCTATGAGCATTACTTTGTGCTCAGCACTAGGGACAATGGAAGCGCCACAGCCTCACTGTCAAAGACTGTGGTCTGCGTGAGTAGAGGCCCCCACTCAGTGCACACACACAGATGTTGTTAAGGATATGAAGCTGAATGAGGTGATATGCATCAAAGAAGTGGAGAGCCTCCGACTGCTGGGGGTGAAGGACCTGTCCAAACGGAGGGAGGCTAGCATTGAAGAAGTTGGACCAGTTTTGCATGGAAAGCTCAGCTGTATTTGGAGAGAGTAAAGACTGAACAAACCAGTCTCTCATGTTCTTCCCTTTTATTGGCGAGTGAAACCTTGAGTCTGCCCTTAGGGTAGCCAGCCAGCAAGTGATGCAGCGTTCAGCATCCCTAACCGCTCTGAGTGCAGAGAACCTCATGCCCTTGCCAAGGGAAACTCACAACCCTGCTTTCTGACACCTGTCTCCCTTTTTCCTACTTTCTCTCTAGCTCGTTGCTGGTGCCGAGTCCCCCCAGCCTGCTTCTGGAAGCTCCCCATCTGAGGAAGATCGATCCAAGTCAGCACCCACCTCCCCTTGTGACCAGGGTGAGACCCTTAGACTTCCTTCTTCCCAGAGCCCTTTAATGGAAGGACCAAGGAGCACGAAGCTGGTCCACCAGGGGACGTGGCCTTGACAGTAGTCCTTGCTCACCCTCTCCCTGTTGATTGAACCCTGCTTTTACTCTGCAGTGCTGTCTAGAGGGCTGGGCACTAGATGGCAATGCTTTCCTTAAATTCCTTCAGGCCAGGCTGAGTGAGGGCCAGTGCACATGATACCACAGTCCCTTCTTTTCCCTGTCTCTCTCCCTGGCTCCAAGGGCAGGGAGGAAGAAGGATGCAGCTCCTCCCCTCACTGTTGGCCCCAGTGTCCAGCCCTGGACATGTTTTAGCACCCTCCTCTCAGTTATCATGCACAAAACCTGACTTCAGGTTGAGCTGGAAGATGGATGGGAGATGTTTCTGTCCTAGTCTGTGGGTAAGGACAGAAAGATGGAGTTGTAAAAGAAACTGAGAGAAGTGAGGCGGACTGGGCGTTAGGCCCAGCCCTTTACTTCAGCTCAGCTCCGGATGTCTCTTTCTGTCTGCATATGCTTAAAGTAGAAAGTTCTGCAGGAAAAATATGCATTAAAAGGAATAATTTTGCAGGATTATTGCACAGAATGCTGGGGCTGGCCAGGGACTGTCACATGTAAAGCTTACTACTCTGATGCCCAGCACCACACATCTGCGGAGGAAGAACAATGCTCCTAATGTTGTAGTTCTGGAATGTTCTGTAACTCCTCTTGTATTTCTGTTCCTTACTCTATGGGGATGCTTGGTCACTGCCCCCAGCTGACACAGTAAAAAGGGAGAGACAAGGAGTTGCAAGCTCTATCCCACAATCAAGCACCAAGGTCGTGATAAGGGTGGGCCTGTACCAGGTCCCACCTGGAGATCATCATAACCCTTCTTTCCGAGGAATAGAAAAACAGCTTCGGGGACCACATCCCAATCCCCAGGCCACAAAATAATTGGTCTCAGTTGTTTGCTCCAATTCACCTTCTGTGTCTTTACTTCATCCCCAAAGAGATTTGAGCCATTCATGAATTGTAGGTCTCACTTTGGACCAGTGTGGACGTCTTCATGCTCTCCTTTTCGAAGCTGAGATACCCTGTGGGAACTTCAGGGAGACAGGTTCAGATGGAAAGAGCCCCCACATAAGGATGGAGGGCCCTGCTGTTCAGGCCTGGCTTCTGCCTGGCCTACCTACCACTTGGCCTCAGCAAGGCACAGTGCCTGTCGGGGTCTCGAGCATATGGAGGGGCCAGGATGTCCCAGCAGGGAGGTGAGCACTGATGGACACCGATTCACAAGGTGTGACACTGTCACCAAACAGAAGCGAGCCATTCTCCCTCTGTAAGAATGTAGATAATTTCTTCAAGCTTTGGTGTCCCGAAAGTCTAGATTCTGCCTTCCAAAAGCTATTTAATAATAGATTTTTAGCTCTGTGATAAGACTAATGTCAGGGTTAGTGAAGACTGAGTTCACTGCTGGATCTGTGTGTGAGGAATCTGTAGGCGCAGGGGCTGTCTGTCTCCTCTTTCCCCTTCCCAGCTACCCCAACCCACCCTACAGGAGCTCACTCCATATCTGAGATGCTCTCCAGAGTTCCAGGATGGGCTCCTACCGCCTCAGTTCTTTGGAAAAGAAGGAGAAGCGTTCGTGGGATGTGCACTAATGCAGTACTGTATCTCATTACCCTTTGGCCCTAGAATTAAAAGAGCTTGAAAACAACATCCGGAAGGCCTTGTCTTTTGACAATCGAGGAGAAGAGCACCGGGCATCGTCCACTGACGGTCACCTGGCCAGCCCTGGGGAGAATGGTGAAGTCCGACAAGGCCAGGCCAAGCGCTTAGGCCTAGACGAGTTCAACTTTATCAAGGTGTTGGGCAAAGGCAGCTTTGGCAAGGTCTGTGGCAGCTGTGGGTAACCCTGCTTATTTTCTGTGCTCTGGGGCATTGCCCCTTCTGTTTGATCAGTAAGGAGCATCTCAGCCTGGGCTTTTGCTCCTCTTTCTTTCTTTCTTTTTTTTTTTGAGTTAATTTTACCAGTACACTTTTGATATACATAAAGAGCTCACATTCACTGAGAGGAATTGGTGCCTGTACATGATGTATATTGATTTCTTCTTTCCTCATTCCTCTCCACTCTCTCTAACTTTTCTTCCCCTTCTTATTTCCATCTTTTCCCTTCCTTGTCCCCCCTCCATCCTGTCGCCTTTCCCATTTCTTCCTGCTTCCCGATATCTGTCATCCACTTTGGTTCTTATTTACTCCTTTGTTTTCTCACACAAGAGAAACAATGCAATATTTAAACACATGTCTGATTTATTTCACTGAGAAGTATGGTCTTGAGGTGCATCATTTACCTATAAATGTCTCAAGTTTATCCTTCTTTATAGCTAAGTAGAACAGCATTGTATATAAAGACTACATTTTCACACCTGGAATCCCAGCCCTCGGGAGGCTAAGGCATAAAGGATTGCCATGAGTTCAAGGTCAGCCGAGGCTACCTGTTGAGTTCCAGGCCAGCCTGAACTATATAGCAAGACCCTGTCTCCAAAAACAAAAACAAACAAAACCACATTTTCTTTATCCATTCATCCGTTGATGGACTTTTGGGCTGTTTCCAAGATTTAGCTATGACAAATTGTGCTAATATAAACATGGGGGTGTACATATAACACTGTGGTATGATACTTTTAACTCTTTTGGGAAGATACCAAGAAGAAGAATTGCCAGGTCAAATGGAACCTCTAGTTTTAGTTTTTTGAAAAATTTTTATACTAATTTCCATATTGGTTGTACCAATTACATTCCCACCAACAGTGGATAAAGGTTCCTTTTCCGCCACAGCCCCACCAGCATTTGTTATTGGTTGATTTCTTGACAATAGCTGTTCTTTCTGGAGTGACATGGAATCTTGATGTTGTTTTAATTTGCATCTCTCAAATGACCAGTGATGTTGCACATTTTTTCATATATTTGTTTGCCGTTTGTACTTCTTATCTGTGAATTGTCATTCATTTCAGATTTTTAGATTGGGTCTTTAAATTTAGGATGTCTGATTTTTTGGGTTCTTTATATATTCTATATAGTAGTCCTTTGTCTGAGGAAGAGCTGGTAAAGATTTTTTCCTGTTCTGTGGGTTTTCTGTTCACTTTGTTGGTGGTTTCTTTTGCTGTGCAAAGCTTTTTAGTAAGATGAGATCCTAGTTGTTGATTTGTGGTAGCATTTCCCATGCCATTGGAGTTTTGTTCCTGAAGTCTTTGCCTACACCTCTATCTTCAAGAGTTCTACCTATTCTCTCTTGCAGCAGATTTAGTGTTTCTGTTTTATTATTTAGATCTTGGATGTACTTTGAGTTTATTTTAGTGCATGGTGAGAGATAAATGGGTCTAGGTTTATCTTTCCTTGTTGTGTGAGAATGGTGTCTTAGTTACCTTTTTCTCGCTGAGATAAAATATCTGACACCCAAAGTTAGAAGAGGAAAAGTTTATGTAGCTCACAGTTTGTGGAGGTTTTGGTCCATAATTGGCTGGCTCCAAAGCAGGGTGGCTCATGGCACAGGGACCACAATTTGTCATGGCAGAAGTCAGCCAAAGCAACGACAGAGACAGAAAAGCCTCTTCCTGTCCCTTGTGTTGAATCCAGGCTACCGGGATTAGGATGGTGCCAATCCAGTCAGTGGTCTGATCCAGCCATCACCTACCCTTAATCCCAGCACCCCTAATCCAAGCATTTCACTAGAAATCAGTTGAACATGCTAGATTTAGTCACCTCTGGGGAATTTTTTTTAAAGCCTATGACTGCATGAGATTTTGGGAAGACATCTAAACACAAACCAAAAGACCCATTTCATAAAAGGCCAACAGTCTTTTTCTCTGGGGCCCAGTTGCTTCCTAAAGCTGTTGGATGCATGAAAAAGATTCTCTTATGTATTTTTTTTTTCATTTTTAACATCTCTTCCATGAAGGTATTTTTTCCTCTATGATTCTTATTTCTTAAATGTAACAGGAACTTTCTACCTCCTTGATATTGCATTTGTACCCATCCACAGTGGAAACAAGAACAAAATACTTTATATTTAGTATGAAAAAACTAATGCACTCAACATTCCACTGTCAATAATGATACCAATACCTTTCTTCCCTCCTTCCAAGTAGTCTGAAATTCTGTGATTTCATTTTGAAAATTTTGAGCATAAACTTTAGAATCTGTCCTCAGGGAAGTTAGGATCCTGAGAAAATCTTACCATGTAGTACTTTTAAAGGTAAATGTTATTTAACTGATTTTTCTGGCACTGATTTTTCTGGCACGTAGTAAATTGCTCTCTTCATCCTGTACGTGTAACAAGGAGTTAATGAACTATCTCCAGTCTTAGATGAGGGTCCCTGTCCTGGGGGGCATTCTCCAGATCCTGCTTCCTTTTGCAGTATGGGTTTCACCTTTCCATGTGCTTGTTGGTCAGCCCCCATGCTGATAGCTGGCTGAGATGAGGCAGAAAGTTGGTTAGCATTGCAACTGAGACTCTTTAATTTCCCCTTGTTCTTCTTAAAGCTGTGCCTGAGGGGTCATAGTGAGTCAGCTCTCTGGGATCCTGCAGATCAGAGAGGCCCTGCTCTGAGGATTAGGGCTGCTGTGGGGTCACATGGCCTCACGTGTCCTGTGGGTCAGTCTGCTGGCTGGCTGCAGGTCCATTCTTCTGCTCTCTGGAGGGAAGGACTCTGGGAAATCCCCCATCTCCCCTGCCCTATCGCATCCGGATATCACCTGGCAGGATAGTGACTGGGATTTACTAAAGAGGCAACAGATGACACAATCACATTCTTTAGAGCCTGTCTAAATAACAAACAGACCCCAGGCTTCTGGTTTATACACATGACTTGGGCTTGTGCGCTGGACTTGGTTGAATTTTTTTTTTTTTATTTAAAGAGAAACAAAAGCATATAAAGGGTAGAGATAATGCAAAATTCCAAAAAAAAAAGATAATAAGAAATCAATGGTTAATAAATTACATATTATCCTCTTAGAAATAGTTGTTCAAGTTACAAAATTAAAGCATACAAAGTAGATAGTCAATCAGTGAGACTGTAGACAGCTATGCATGCATGAGTCTCTACATGTATTTTTATCCTTTCTGTATTAGAGGGAAAAACAAAACTTAGCAAGATAAAACAAAACAAATTCCTGTAAAAACATGAAACCAAAAAGTTGTATAAAACCACAGTACAAGGTGATCTACAATGATTACTGTGTTGTTTCTTACTATCTTCAATAGAATGTCTATATCATCAGGCATAATTGAATATAGCAGTGTAATTGAGTATAGCAGTAAATAACAATATTAGTAAAATAAAGCATTGTAGACAGTATAAAACTTCAAAGGCAGGTAATAATCAAACCACAGTGGATATTCTAGTGGATCTTGTCATCTTAAGTGCAGTTGCCTATACTCTCAATCATAACAGCTTTGAATAAAATCTATCAATACAAAACAGCGATCCAACAAACCAGATTCAATTACGATCAGTCATGGTAAAACAATGTAAATTTTACAGAGCTTTAGATTAAGTTTATAGGAAATTAAGGATGATTACCGTACTATATCCTATTATTTTCAGGATTACTGTCTGTGCCCTCAAATCTAGTACAGGTAGAATGACTGGAACGGAATATAGTACATCTAAGCACAGTAGTGTGAGTAATTCGGGTTTTAAATCCTGGTGCACTATTAACAATATAGTATATCAAGGTCATCTATGTTAGAGTTTCTAGTTATCCTTCTCTGCCTCATTTCTGCTATGCTATTTTTCTGCCTTTTTGTAGTTTTCTCCTTTATTCTACTGCCTGCTACTGTTCCTAAAATCCTGGTATTTTTTTTCTCTTTCTCTAGAATGTCCTTCAGTATTCTCTGTAGGGTTGGATTGGTGGTCACAAATTCCCCCAGTTCCTCTTTGTCATGGAAGTATCTTGTTTCTCCATTAATTTCTAGTGACAGTTTTGCAGGTTGCATCAATCTGGGCTGGAGGTTATTTTCTTTCAGGGCTTGGAATACTTCGCTCCAAGCTCTTCTTGATCTGATGGTCTGTGTCGAGAAGTCAGCCGTGATTCTGATGCGCTTACTTTTATAGGTAATGTTTCTTTTCTCTGACGGCTTTTAATATTCTGTTTTTATATTGAATTTCTGGCATCTTGATTATTAAATGTCTGGGTATAGATCTGTTTTGGTTGTAGGTGGCTGGCGTTCTATATGCCTCACATAACCGAATGTCATTTTCTTTTCCCATGCTTGGGAAGTTTTCCTTAATTATTTTCATGGATAGAGTTTGCAATTCACCTGTATGTATTCCTGCTTCTTTGTTCACGTTTCTTATTCTTAAACTGTAGATTCTCTTGTCATCTTCTAACCTTTGTATTGTTACTGCCTGTTTCCTTGTTATTTTTAAGAGATCTTTCCTTTCATGATCACACACTGCCAACTTATCTTCAAGTTCTGATAGTCTATCCTTAGTTTCTTTTAAGGAGTTTTGCCAGCTTTCAATGGAGTTTTTAATTTCCTGGTAGTCTCTCTGAATCTGCTTCATGTATTCTATATTTTCTTTATATTCTTTATCAAATGTTTCTCTCCTTTTTTTGTGTTCCTCCCTTTTTCTGTCTGTATCATCCCGAGAGATACTTCCTGAGAGCATTTCTTTTATTAATTTACTCATATCTTGCTTTACCTGATTTAATATTTCAGCTTTGAGCTTGTCTACAAGGTCCTGAAGATATCTCTTAATGTCCATTGAAGCCAAGTCTGATGTTGTGTGTTTGCCACCCTCTGTCTTCCTTGTTTTTCCTTCTCCTGGATCAGGGCTCTCAGGGTTCTGGGCTGGAGGCCTCCTCCTGCCTCTCTCTCCTGTCATGGCCCAGGCTTCCTCCAAACGGGTTACAGTGCAGGTCCCAGCCCCCTTCCCTGTTGGCCATGTTTCCTCCAAAGCACACTGGTGAGGGAACTCTGCCCTCTACTGACTGCTCTTGTCACTGAGGTGTAAGCAGCGGCTGCATATGCCTGCCCCTCCCCACTGGGCCAGCCAAACTTCAGGGGCCTTCACTGGGTCAGTGCGTGCTAGGTGCAGGGAATCGATTTGGGACGGCTTATTGGGTCTCAGCCAGGGGAGTGGCCCAGTCCAAGCAAATCCCACAAATCTGCTCTGGGGAGGGAGCAACCAACTGAAGTCACTGTGGCTCCCAGTTCAGGCTCCTCCTGCCCAATTCCAACATGTCTCCCATTTGGTTGCACCCTTCCTGTGGAGGAGGGTCTCATTCCCAGCACTGACCATGGATTAATTTGAATAAATTAATCTTCACTGGCTCCACTTTCCATTGGGCTCACCAACCCCCATTTCAGCGCTGCTGTGCTTCCTGTGAGTGGCAGAGGGAACAAGTTTGGGCTGCTCTGCCAGCTGGCGTGGATTCAAGCTCGCACAAACTTGGCAGATCACCATGAAAATGCTGTGTCCTGTAATTTTTAGCTGTTTCAGTTGTAGTCCAGAAGTATTCGATGAGCTTTTTTACATTTTAATTTCTTCCTGTGTCAGGAGGACCCATCTTCCTCTGTCTGGGTCTCTCCAGGGTGTTTTATTCTGGCAAATGAGTTGTTTCTCCCGGGAGGCTTTGCATTTTGTTGCTCACTGGTCAGCCATCTTGTCTTCTCTCCTTGTTTGAATTTTCAGCAAGATTAAAAAATGAGTGAAATGAGCATGCTCAGAGTTTCCAAGCTACCATATGGTGGAGGCTGGATGGAACTTTGATGACTATGGATCATTTAGGTTGTTTCTTAGGAAGATTTGCACCCAAACTTTGAGTCAGTTTAGGGGCTATGTTTTATGTCAGTAGTGAAAAACCTTCAGGTTAATATCAAGAATTCCCTTACTAAGTTTCTGAGCTACTGCTCTTTAGCTTTGCCAGCTAATGTTGGAATACTATACTTAGGAGTTAATTACTTTAAAGGAATGGTTTATAACCTTTGTAGTTAAATGACAGCAAAAATATCAAATGATAGAAAAACAGGCCTATTGTTTAGCCTTCTAGAGAAAGACTCAGCTTTCTAGCTGTACAGCTGTCAAAGAAACCATAAAGAAAAACAAGGCAGATTTAAGTACATAGTGGTAAATGATTCTGTTCAATGGGAAAAAAATGATGTGTAAAACAGGTTAATACTAGCACAAAAAAACTTTCACAGAAAACAACAGGTCAATTTCTTTATAGGATCATGTGTACAGATTTCTAAGAAATAATACAAGCAAGCAAAAGAATAGACAAGAGACAAATAACTTACCCCAAAAGAAATACAATTAGTAAATAAGTGTGTACTTGAATTCACTATGCTCTAGTTGCACGTTTAATAAATGCATATGAACATATGATTAATCATTTAAGAGGGATGCATTGAACTTTTTCCTTGCTAGAGTACTGTGCCAGTTTAAAAATGCATACATAATTTCCAATAGTTATATCAGGATGGATAGTTTTCCTAAATATTTTTAATGCTGTTTTAATATTTACTATTAAAGGAAAAAGAAACTAGGAATTAGGTCGATTTATTTCAAGTTAACTTTTCAAAGTATCTGGTATTGTGTTTGCTCCTTTGAGTCCACATGCACACAGATGATGGGGACGATTTTGGTTAATTGCAGGTCATGTTGGCGGAACTCAAGGGCAAAGACGAAGTATATGCTGTGAAGGTCTTAAAGAAGGATGTCATCCTTCAGGATGATGACGTGGACTGCACAATGACAGAGAAGAGGATTTTGGCTCTGGCACGGAAACACCCATATCTAACCCAACTCTACTGCTGCTTCCAGACCAAGGTATGTTTACAGAGGAGCTGGCTGACCACTGTCTCAGGAAGCACGGCAGGACATCATGGTACTCAGCTGTCATATAAAATATCAGTGTCAGACCCTCTGTATTGGTCTCTCAAAGACTTTGGAAAGTGAAGTGGATTTTACTCTTGAAGAGATCAGGGTATGTTTGAACACCTTCTTCTTTGTGAAGGTTTGGGATTTTCCATTCAAGGCTGTGCTTGTGAAGGGATAAGGGAGTAAAGGTAGCTGGCCAAAGGTGGCTAAACTCAGTGTTTGTGCTTTGGAAAAACCAACAAGTGTGGCTGATCCTTGCTCTGCTCCTACCTTTCTATCTCTAGTGAGATCACCTAACTTCTATATTGTTTTCAGGTCAAAAGAAAAAGAGTAAAGGACATCCTAATGGCTTCTAATGTATGTAATGTCACATGAGGTAAAGGATGTAAACACATGCTTAAAATTCCACGGTGAAACACAAACAAGGTGGCATTTTCAGTTACCATGTGGTTGCCTGGGAACCAGAAGGTGGCAGTAAAGAAATGAAAATAGTCCACATTCTAGAGTCTCACCTCTAATTTGTTACTTATTCTTGGTAAAGACAAGAAATACACATGCCCTTCATGGAGCTCTTATTTTACTATCCTCTGTCGTGGTGGAGATGGGAAGTTAGAATCTTCTAGCATGCGCCATGGACTCGTATTTTTGAGCTTCTTTAGATAGCAATGGGAACCTCACCAGAAACTCCAACAGCTGACCCTCTGGCGTGCAGACCTGTCCCTTTCTGAACTGGGCTTGCTGACCAGCCTGTGTTTGATGTATATTATGTCACAGCAACTATTTATAGGTTCATATGAGTTTATGTGCGTGTATAGATATAGGGTTCAGTGTGATAGCTGAGGCTCAGCGTTGGGGTTAACTTTCTTCTTTTCTCCACTAAAACAGTAATTCTAGGTTAATGAGAAATGTATCATATCCTGTGTGTCTTTATCTCCCTTGTTGCCTATTACAGGACGTCTTATCTGGTAAGTGCTCACTATCAGAATTGGAGGCTCTGACAATGTGTTTTGTTTTAGTATTGGGGTTGTGCTGGGCTACATTCCCACTCCTTTATTTATTTGTATTTTGACACAAGACATTACTAAGTTATCCAGGCTGGGTTTGAATTTGTGATCCTTCTGCCTCAGCTTCCCAAAGTGCTGAGATTATAGGCGTGTTCCACAAAGTTCATTTGAATTTTTTTTTTTTTAATTGGAACCAGGGATTGAACTCACCACCATGTGCTTGCAAGGCAGGCACTTCTGCCGCTGAGCTAAATCCCCAGGCCCTGAAAATTTTTTTTAAAACTACTTCTTTTATTGGCCTTTATGTACTGGTTAGAAAACTGGTTTCCAGAGAAGTTAAAATCTTTTGCCTCCAAACACTCCATAGTGGCAGAGTCAGATCTGGGATCTTTTGGCCTCTGATAGCCCCCTCTCCAGGGGTCTCTGATACCACTTTGCTACTCTGCTATGCCCAAGCCTGCAGTGTCTTCTCCATATGGGGACTCTGCCACTTTCCTGGCCCTACCGGCAGATGACATATGTCCCACTGTTGGCAGGGGGTGCCTCGACATGGAGCCACACTGACATTCATTCTTTCTTTGAGCATGTCATCAAAAGGCCTCGTATCTAGTCCAGCGGTGAGGGCTGTGCGGAGCCCCTATGTGAGGTGAATTTGGGGAGGCCACAGTTGAAATGTCATCTTGGTGAATGAATGAGGGAGGGGAAAATGGATGTCTTCAATGCCAGCAATGCTTCCTTTTATATGTTGTAGAAATATCAAGCTCCAAGATTCTTCATTGAGTGGCATCTTTTAGAACAAAAAATTATGTGGAATGACACCATGGATTTCATTTATGCACAATAATCCTCAAGTTTGTGTAGATTTGCACGCTTCAGGTGACTGGAGCCTGAAGATGGGAGGAAAAGGGACTTCCTTTGCTGTTCACATATTTGCTGATCTTTTCCTCTGGCCAGTGGCAGGTAACCACAGATAGCAGAGCAAGTGTGTGCCACCTTCCCCAGGCCTACTTAGGACAGTACCTTGCTTTGCATGTGTAAATCTAATTTTTCTGAAATGAATGAAATGAAATGAATTTCTGAAATGAAATTAAGCAGAACAGTCTCAAAGAAGGACTTTAACTTCCTAATTACCAGTAGTCATGGTTTTAAAGAGTAACTATTATTCACCTGACTGAGGCAGGTGCTGGGTGAGGAGTTGTCAGCAATAAGAAAGCTGATTTACAAGTGGGAGGGTTGGCCAGTGGCAGATTGGGTGGCCCTACCAACTTCCCCAGCAAATGGCACTGGATAGTCACCTTCTGCATGGCATTCTCAAACCAAGAGGACTCAGGAACGGGTGCTCTTTTGGCTCCAGTAGAAGAAAGGTGCTCAAGCCAGCTTTGAAAGATGGAAAGGATTTGCCAAGTATTTGAGGTGGGAAGTGAAGCTTCAGGCTTGAGTTCCACTTTTTCCTCAAAAAGAAAATACAGTTTCTCAGCCACCAGGAACTTTATTTTAACTAAGACGGATGCATGAATCAGTGACACAAAGATCTGATTTGCAATCCTATTAAGATTTCTTTCATTCTTATTTAATTACAACACACAAAGCGTTGAGAGTGTTAAGTCAGATTTAATTATATTTAGGTGAGACTTAATTTTCAGTGTGTAGGGGGAAATAGTTCTTCTGGAAATAGTACTTTGAAAACTTACAGTTGTTTTACACAGAGCTTTAGGCTGAGTGCTGCATGCAGGTTGCCTGACAAGACTTGGAAGTGTGTGCAGTGAGGGTTCCATATCCGATATGGCAACTGGTGAGTGTGCATTTGGCAAACCCACTGGCGTGAAGCATGATGCCAGGTGTGACGAAGTCAAGTCTGATCACCGGAACCCACTGAATGAATGAGTCACTGTGATTCCCTTGGGCTTTTCTGTTTTAAGCCTACCTGCCCTTGGATGAGATGCTCTGTTCGTTCTCCATGGGCTCTGCAATGACAGAAAGCAAATGATATGGCTCCAGCTTTCCAGGGATAATGAGATGGGTCAACCGGCCAATGAACTGAGCCAGTTACTATAATTTCTAACAAATTCAAAACATATGTTTGACCTGAGTTCCTATTCTTCTATGTGCCTTTTAGGATGCTAGAGTAACCCGAACCAAGTCAGAGAAGCTACAGAACTGGACCCTGAAGCCTGGTTTGCATTGAAAAGAGGGTAGAAGCCAAGGGACAGTGACAAAACCTAGAAATTATCTCCAATGTCATTTTCATCATTTTTCCAATGCTAGGTAGATCGAACTCACCACTGGGTGTTTGACTTCTTTAAAGTAAAGGAAAGAAGCAAGGAGTGGAAGAAAGGGAGGATATTTGGAAAACAAGGAGAGACATTCCTGCCCCTGCATAATCAAGCTGCTGCTTGAAAGAGGACAGGGTAGGGCCTGAGCCCTCTTCATTGGCTGAGCAGTGGCCAGGTCAGGGATTACTGGAGAAGGGATTTAAGGAATTGCCTGTTCCAGGTTCTCACTCATCCATTGACTGCTCAGGATAAGAGGGCCACTAAGAGGTAGATTTGTTTTTGTTTTTGTAGTTACAGGAACTAAAATTCCCAGGCATTTTTAGATTCTGTGTATTTGTGTTTTATGATCCCCATTGCGAAACCAGCCCCTCCAACTGGATCCCACAAAACCTGTCTTGAATAATTTCACCCCTGCTTTTTTCCTTTGTAAAACTTCTAAATTCCTAGCCCTCCCCCACCCTGTGGCATTTCCTGCCAGGCCTGGGAAGCTAAATCCTGGAGGGCTTTGCTGTGAAGGAAATGGGCTAACCTCTTACAGGATCTCCTTTGGCCAGCCTCCCTCCCTGCCCTGGGGGAAATGCCACATGGAAAATCCTTAACAAGCAACTGGAGACATTTTTCAAACTCAGTTTAACTCTGAGTTGGGAAGAGCTGCTAAGAATGAGAGTTGACAATGCAGGAGAAAAACTGTAGTTTCAGGGAATTCCAGTATTTATTTTTATATTTATTTATTTATTTTTTGGTGGTACTGGGGATTGAACTGAGGGCCTTCACACTGAGCTACATTCTCGATTTCTTTTTCACTTTTTTGAGACAGCGTCTCTAAAATTGCTAAATTGCCCAATCTGGGCTCAAATTTGCAATCCCCCTGCTTCAGCTTTCCAGAGAGCTGAGATTACAGGTATGTGCCATATTATGCCTGGCTCACTTTGACTTTTGAGACCATGTCCTAAAGCAAAAACCAGAAACACAGTGAGAAAGTAGGCCACTGGTAGTTTTTTTCGTTTGTTTGTTTTAAGAGATGACCAAATCAAATAAGCTGAGAAAGCAACTGAAGGACGTATGAGTCTCCTTCCTGCTCCAGCAGAGTCCAGAGCAACTACTTCTTCAAGAGAGGTTTTGACTAGGTTTGGTGTCTCACAAGAGTGGAGGCGTCACTCAGAAACCTGAGTTGGTTTGTGGATTAGGCAGCCACCGGGGAATGGGTACAGTTGCCAATCAAAGACCAGAAGTAGAGAAAGCCTGGGTAGTAAGGGCCCTCAGTGTTATGATCCCTGTGGAGGTCCAGGCTTCGTGTTGGCTGAAGTGGTTATCCCGGGAGCCAGGTCCTAAGAACCGTCTCCTTGCCCCTGAAGCTCTTGCCAGCACCAGTGGGCGGCAGAACTAAGTTGCTTCTAAGCAGCCACCCAGCAGCACCTCTCAGAGAGGGCGTGGGGCCTAGGGCCTGTGGATCCCTGCAAGATGTAGTGGAGGGGCTGTGGAGAGGCAGGAGTGTGCTCTGAGAGATGAGCGTGGGCCTGAGAGGAGCATCTGTGCGTAGATGGGGACCCACGTGTAGACAGGACTCCAGCTGGTCAGAGAGAGATCGCAGGTTTTCTTAACCAAGCTGGAGAGCATGTGGCCCTCACCAAAGTCTGAAAGGTAACGGGGTTTCTTCCTGGGGACAGAACTAGCATGAGGCCCAAGCCCACCTGCAGGGTCTGTCCTCATGCCCGGCCTGTCTGACTCCTACAACTTTCTGCTGACGCCGACATCTTATGTTGTTAGCTCAGTGGCTCAAGCACTTGCCTGGTAAATGCCAGGTTGTGAGTTTGATCCCTGGTACAAAAAGCAAATAGCACAATTGTGCTTAAAAATGCCTTCACTTAGCCCAGTGCCGCCACTCGTCCCTGACGAGGGCTCAGTGAGTGTGGTATGGTCACTCTCTGTTCTCTTTCCATTTTTTTTTGATTATGAAATACACATGACATAAAATTTACTGTTTTTTATTTCATTTTTTAAATTTTTTTTTTTTTACTGTCTTTTTGGTTTGTTTTGCTTTTTGAAGCAAAACTGTGTAGATCAGACTGGCCTTGAACGTACTGTGTAGCCCAGGTTGGCCTCAAGCACACGGTAACCCTCTTTCCTCAGCCTCCCGACTGCAGGGATTACAGGCACCCCACCACCACCCCACCACCCCACTCACATCGTTATTATTGTTGCTGGTTTTGAAACAGCTTCTTACTAGATTGCCCAATCAGGCCTTGATCTCACAATCCTGCCTCAGCCTCCTGCATAGCCGGGATTATAGGTGGATTTGACCAAGCCTGGCGCTCTCTCAGCTATTTTAAATTATACTGCTCAGTGGGATTAAATGCCTTGACACCGTTGTGTACTCATCACTCTCCATAAATCTTTTCATCTTGTAAAATTGAAACTATGTCCAGTAATCAGTAACTTCTTCTTCCTTCACTCGGCTTATGTAACAACTGTACTGTTGTCTGTCTGTGACTGTGAGGGCCTCAGGTAAGTGACACCATGCAATAATTTTCTCAGCATAACGTCCTCAAAGTTCGGAGTCTTCTTCCTTTTTAAAAGTTGAGTGATATACCCCATTATTTTTATCTAGCACAGGTAGTATACCCACCTGTCGATAGGTACTTGGGCTGCTTACATATTTTAGCTATTTTGAGGAATACTGCTGTGAACACAGTATACATATACATCTTTGAGCTGGCAGAGCTGTGCATACCTGTAGTCCCGGCATTCTGGGAGGCTGAAACAGGAAGATTGTTATGGTTAAAAACAAACAAACAAACACTTTGAGATTCTGGTTTCAGTTCCTCTGTATATATACCCAAAAATGGGGTTCCTGGATCGTCTTATCCATCTTTAATTTTTGAGGAACCACCATACTGTTTCCATAGTGGCTGTACCGTTTCACATCCCCACTAAGGGCGAAAGGGTTCCAGGTCCCCACTCCCTGCCAGCTGTCATCATTTCTGGGTGTTTGGAGTGTTGGCCATCCTGACGAGTGCCTTCTTACAGTTGTCACAAGTCCCTGACGATTAGCCATCCCTTCTTTTTACAAAGGAGAAAATAGGCCTAGTGAAACCTTACAGTGTTTGTAACCGAAGCTTGGTTGGAATTAAAGCCGCTTTTGCTGTTCACACTGAGTGTTTCTGCTTGAGTCTCCTCTCTGCTGCCCAAATTCTCAACTTCAGATATCCTCAACTTCAAATCCTTTCTCTCCCTAGACACCCCTTAGTGAGACACAGAGAAGGGGTCTTAGGGAGACACCTCTGTTTTATGGGGACTCCGTGAGATTGCATTTTAAAGAATGGTCAGTGCTCCTAAGCTGGTGAGAGAGCAGAGTCTGTCAGCCTTTTCTAGAAATGCTTGTATTCTGAAAGGACAAGACAGAAGGAGGAGAAGGGACAGGATTATGCCCCAAATGAGCCAGAGCAGGACAGGCCCCTCCTTGCTTTGTTCCCCTCCTAAAATTCTTGGCTTTGTCTTTCAAAAAGTAGTATGGTTTTGGGTTGGTTTGGGTTGAGTTGGTTTTGGTTTGGTTTTTGGAGACAGAGTCTTGCTATATACGCTAGGCTGGCTTGGAGCTCATAGTAGTCTTCCTGCCTCAGCCTCCTGAGTGCCGAAATTTCAGGCATGTGCCATCATGCCCATTTTAAAAAATATATTTAATTCTTTGTTACAGGAGTATTTATTCATTAGAAGGAATTTGGAAAAAAGCAGAAAAGAAGGAAACAATGCTTCAAATGAGTATTAATAAAATTTTGACATGTATATTCCCACTATTAAAAAAAATAATGTATCTATTCAAATATATTTATAGAATTGGTATCATACTCTGTAGTAACCTATTTTACCTGGTATCATAGTATTAAGATTTCTCTTCATTCTATGTTCTCTTCAACCAAATGGTTTCCAAGGTTCAGTATTTGGGGGGTCTCTCCTAGAGAAGTTTTGCATTTGGTGTTGTGAGTAGCCAGTGCCTGGCATCCCGAGCTAATGTTGGCTGTGAGTGGACCAGAATCCTCTGCAATGGAGCTGCCTTCTCTATTTACATTTATCTCTTTCTATAATAGAAACTTGAGTACAATTTGTAAATAACCCACCCTACTTGACGTAATGTGGGCTAAAAGTTAAGTGCCTTTCACATTAAATATATCTGATGGAGTTTTCCATCACTAAGGAATATATTTACTCATCCTCTGAGACTGTTTGCTTATTGTTCTAAAGCCACTAGTTAGTTTTCAAACGAGTTTTGCTGGTGGTGCCTCTGTTGCTGTATGGGTGCACCTGTGTATCTCGCCATGACGGGGGAATCTTTATGCACCTCCATCTGCAGGGCTTCCGACTGGCAGCTACTCCTCATGTTAGGATTCTAAGTAAGCTGACGCTGGAAGGAAGGATTTCACTTTGAAAACAAAGTTTAAAATCATTACAACTTCCAGCAAGACAGTGGAACTGGTCTTGACGATTTTACCTGCCTGTGTATGCGCTGATGTTACGATGCAGGCATTGTTTCTGGAAGGTTTTCGTTACAGGTAGTCTATGGTTAAAATAGGCAAATTCCTGTGGTTTGTATAGAGATGGAATTTTGGAAACAGATTCAGAACTAGCAATTCTCGTATATTCTGTGTGAATGCTGTCTTTAGTTTGGTTATGTCAGCGTACTAATAGTCAGAGCATGTGTGTGAACTTGGGGTTCACTGCTGACAGATACGGAGGTCTGCATAGCACCGTTCTGTTGATCATGAGGATCTGATCTGATCTCATGATCAGAACCTTTTAAGGGAGATAACTGGGCCGTGGCTCTTTGGGTTGAAGGAGAGACAATATAATATATGTCAACTGGTGGCAAGGAATGAAGGCATGGTGTGACAGAGGAAGCAAAGTCTGATGTGACTGAGCATCTACTAGGCTGTGAACCTTGCAGAGTTAATTCCATCAGCCTTTCCCAAGTCCCATGTGGCATAGGTATTGTCACCAGTTCTTCAGGCAGACAAGAAAACTTAGACTCAGAGAGGCTCAGCTGCTTGGTCAGGATGAAACAGGGACAAGTGATTCAACTGGAATCTGGAACAGCAGCCCTCACCCTTGCCTCCTGTGACAGAGAAGGACCACCATGGGCTGGAGGGGGGTGACAGATGTGCTCTTCTGGGTTGTTGCTGAGGCAAGGGGAAAAGAAAGATGCAGCAAGTTTCAGGGCAGGGCGGGAAGAAATTTGCAGGAATGGACTCCCGAGGGCAGAACGTCCTAGAACATCAGGCACACTTTGGGAAGCTGTGAGAAAGACACAGGAGATTTGGGCTGAGTTGTGAAGTTCTTTCAATGCTGGGTGGAGAGTCCAGACTTAGTCTGGAAGAAGACTCCTAAAAGATGCTCTAGGAAAAGATGACGTAGAAATCACCACCTCGCAGCTCAGTGTAGCGTGGGTGAAAGGGAAGCCAGACGTGGTGGTGCATGCCTGCAAGCCCAGCACTGTGGGGTACCAAGGCAGGAGGAAGATCTCAGGTTAGGGCTGGGGACATAGCCCAGTGCAAAGGCCCTGGTTTCAATCTCCAGTCCCCCGATCCCCACCCTGCCCCAAGAAAAAGAAAGAAGGAAAGAAGGTAAATCAGGGGCCCTGGTGAGAAGGCTGCTTTGGTAACCCAGGGTCCAGAGGCAGTGTGAAGGGACTGAACAGAGGACCGGCAGAGGCTGTTCTGTCTCCCTTTGCTTTTGGCAAGGGAGAGCTGCCGGGCAGGAGAGCACCGTGCTGTGAGGGATGCTCTGGAAATACTGGGTGAGCGCTGGGCTGAGGAGAAATGAAAGCTTCGATTTGCCGTCACTTACAGTAAGCAATCTGCAGCCTTCTAAGGTGTCATTTCCCCCCAGGTCAATGGGTTCACAATGATCCAGTCATGAAATCTAAAACCAGAGGTCCAAGTTTCTAACTCACTCACCAAACAAAGCCAGTTTCCTTGTGGCTGACGTCAAGACTCCCAGTTTCCCCCATCTATTGGATTTCAGGATTTACCTTTTTTTAAGTAAGTCTATTTTTAGATTCACTTGAATTTTGATAGTGGTCTGATGTTTTCCACAGGGAAAGTCACAGGAAGCTTTTTGTAGGAAAACTTCTATGGTCTATTGAAATTACTCAGTCGAGACAGTAGATTTTCCTCATATGATCTAAACGTTTTGTTCCAGTGATCTCTGATACCTCAGATAACCTGCTGGCCCTTCTTGCTCTGACTGTGAAGATTTTGCCAGGTAGTGGGTACAGCCCATTTGGCCATTTGAGTCCATGAGTCGCTGTTGATTTGGATTTGTGGGGAACATGAGATACACTAAAAAGGGCACATGAAACTGGGCATAATAACTCATGTCTGTAATCCCAGTACTCCCAGTAATTTGGGAGGCTGAGACAGGAGGACCTTTAAGTTTTAGACCAGCTTGTAAAACTTAGCAACTTAGTACAAGTCCCTAATTTATTTAAAAACAAAAAAGGACTGAGGAAATAGATCAATGTGAAGGCCCTGGTTCAATCCTTGGTACCATGAAAGTAAACAGAGAGAGAGAGATAAGGAGAGCACAAACAGAGTCCAGAATCTCCTTCCTAACTCTGCTTTTGCCGCTGAAGATCTGACTGAGACATTTCTCTGGGTATTGCTTTCCTCATTCATAATCGAAGATGGGGCAGGTAGAAGAGTAAAATGTCCCAAAATCTGCCTATAAGTATCTATGAACATGCTGCTCGCTGGGAACCTGACATGAGACCACTCACTGCAGGTTTATCTACTGCTAGCACAGGAATAAGATGAAGATGATGATGAAGTCAGTGATTAGTGCTTGCCCTTTGGGTCCTCATTCAAAGCTCAATCCAGGACATGTTCCTGTCTGGATCAAAGCCTTTATGCTCCAAGGCCATCAGTGCATGTCAGGGTTGCAAACTCAAACATACTTTCAATGCCTAGTTGTCCTTAAAGGTTTACCAGAAGTCATTCAGGCATCTCCTTAAAACACAACACTGTTTCTAGTCCACAGAAGGTAAAAAATCTTTTAGCTTCTGCCTCGCTCAGTTAGCAATTTCGGCATGCTTTATGGAGCTTGGCCCTGAGCTAGACTAAGAGCTTTGTCCTGTTTCTCTTGACCTGTAATGATGACCTATTCTAACTAGTCAACAACAGCTGTTCATCAGAACTGAGGAACTACTGTGGGTAGACTTGACCCCTGGGCATGCTAGATTCCTAACAAGAAAATAAATGGACATTGCCAATCTGGTCATCTCACACTTGGTAGGGAGAACATCAAGCAAGAAATGAATGAGTGGTGTGTCCTTCCCAGAAGTTAGGTTCACCTAGAAGGTGCGTGCTTTGGTGTATTCCGTTTTGTTAATTAACAAATCTGTTTACAAACTGAGATCTGTCCCTGGTTACTGTGAGAACCAACTGCGTCTCTAGGAGTCAGGTAGCTCATTCTTTTGACTGTTCAGCTTGTGACTTGAACTGGAGAATAGTGTAGGTGAATCACCAAAACGGTGGCTTCTCCTGGGTCCTCTGAAGGCTTTTGCTCATCTAGGAGGATCTAATGAATTTCACCCGGATTCTGTCTCCTTTTCCTAGTGGAACTGGCTTCTCAGTGTGGGAAGAGATGGTTACTGGTTGCAGTTAAGAGCATCAGGGTGGTTAAAACAAACTGCCCTCTAGTTGCTTGTAATTAGAGGCTGTGGTTTAGTCTCAAAGGAGAAAAGGGAGGGGACATTTAGGTGGGCTAATCATTGTCTTCTATTTCAGTGTCATTTTTGGCTCAAACATTTAAAAAATATTTGCAAAAACATATGTAGTACTTTTTATATGTCAGATTGTTTCAAACATTTTACAGGTATTTACTCATTTTTAATCTCATGTCAACTCTTTGGGTTTGGAGCATCCTCCAAAAGAGAGGTCACATATCCAGAAATAGCAGTTATCCACCTTCCAGAAACCTCTTAATACCCAGTGCAGAGTAGAATCCTGAGATTGATGTATACAAACCAAAACCCCAAGTACCAAGGTGCAAGTAGAATGTCATATGGTTGACTTATAATGGGGTGACCACACGCTGGTATGTGTTGCACAGGACACACTGGAATACTGTACCTCTTTAGGGCTGGTATTTTAGGCAAAATTGAGTTGTACAGGGATAGCAAGAGAAGGAAAAGCAGACCCTGTGCCTCCTGTTGTGAAAATGTGTTTTGCAAAGACAATAGGAAGTTGAAGTGCTCACTTTTGACCTGTGTGAGCATTTGGGTTTTACCAAGATGTTTGAGGGAGAATGCTAGGATAGATCACAGGCAAAAAGAGTTTTCTCAGCCCCCATAGCACACTAAAGAGGTACAAATGAGCTCCTTTGTTGGGTCAATCCGGTGTGTGCTTGGGATTCATCAGCAGTGCCTAATCCATTTTATTAGGAGCATTGTGCACATGTTGCTAGGGAACTGAGCTCATTAGCTGCCTCTGGTTCCAGCTGAGCTGCTGGATTCAGGCCACAGGCTTGCAGTCTCCCCTGGTCCCCCGGGAGGGGCATGCAAGGGACAGGAGAGTAAGTCTGGGAGTCAGAGTGGTTGAGGAAAACAATCTTGGTTCTCAGTGTTTCTGCCACCATTTATCCAACCCAGACCTGTTTATTGCTTTGTTGTTGTTGGTTTTTTCCTTCTCTTTCAGGTAATAGTTTAAATCTAACCTCCTTTCTCAAACTTTGATTCATGAAGACTTTCTAGAACTACCAGTGGTAAAACTAAAAATACAACCAGTGGTAAAAATATAACCAAATGAACCACATTGTACATGTTGAAATACTTTCACAGTCTAATTTACTAAGTTTTATACTTTTGCAAGAGTAGCTCAGACTGTAGTTGGAGACAGATGTTTATGTAGCTCAGATGCTTCGATCTAGCTTCCTGGTCCAGTGTTGATTGTGCTGCTGAAAAACCACATCAATGAGGGTTTTGTAAATTATTTTATCACCATAGGAACCAGAGAGTGCTGGTGCTTGTGGCTAAGGACTGGAAGTTTGTACCTTGACACCATAAACCAAAACAAATTGGAATCTTCCAAACACTTAAAATAATAGGCAGATTCTTCCGGCTCCAAAACTGATTCTTGTGCATCTGTGTCCTGGGAAAGATGGATTCTGTGTAGCTGTCTGAGCTGTTTGTTCCTGAACTTTTCAGACACTAAATTTAGCATCAAATGCAGATGTTTGGATATCCCATCCTCCTCTGTGGGCACTAACAGTTCGCAGGATTATAGGAGTTAGAATCCCATTAGATCTGAGCAGATGGGCATGTATACAGGGGGAGATGTAAAGTTAAAGAGCTATGGGGAAAACTATGCAAATTATTCAAAGGTTAATGTGAAACTTGAAATCTTAATTCTGTTTTAAAAAGGGACATATTTATAGAGAGAGAAATAATGTTTGGAGTGCAAAGGTGAGGAACTGACTGCAGCTTCCTTGTATGTGGCAGTTTTCATTTAAGGGAACAGAATGCATTACTTGTTTGCTGTGTCATATATTAAGGAAAAGGTTTGGGAAATGTTTTTTAAGAATGTTATTAAAAGAGAAAGAGAGATGCCTTTAGAACAGAACCCTGGGCTGGGACATAACTGTTGTGGAGTGCTTGCCTAGCATGCATGAGGCCCTGAGCTCTATCTGTAGCACCAAAACAAAACAAAACAAAACAAATCCAAACCATACCTGAAGCCGTAAGAGCTAGTGATTAAAAGGAAGATATAGAGACCAGTGGTAGAGTGAAGGAAGCAGACATGCACAGTATGATTCCAGGCATAACAAGTTCCCAAACAGTCAAAACTAAGCATCTTGTTTAGAGATAAATACATAAGTGGAGAAACTATACAGAAAAATGTGGAGTAATGAAGAGGGAATTTCAAGTGCCGACTACCACTGGTGGGGGTATAAAGAGGTATGCAATCTGAAGAGTTCTGAAGAAGAGTTTTGAAGGAAATTCAAAGGACCAGCAGCCTGTCTTATTTGGCAAGGTGGGTCATAGCTACCAGGGATTTTGTTGCATGTGTGTGTGTGTGTGTGTGTGTGTACAACATGTTCTTCTGTTACATATATTTTATAATAAAGGGAAGAAGAAAACAAGAACATGAAGGTCTCCAAATTATCAGACACTAACATTTTAATCCGTAACATGCTGCAACAAAAAGAGATTCTAAGTTTAGTAAGGGCTGAGCTGGAGGACCATGTGTCCATGCCCTTACATTGCTGTTGAGGTTAGATTTTCTTGTTGTCCTTAGCAGGGAGGGCTGTCTCAAGGACAGGCAGTGTGGTGGTGACAGGTCACATGGCCTGTGTAGCTGGAAGGACCCAGCACAGGCCCTTCCTCTCTCTCAAGACCAGACCAAGATGGAGCTGCAGACTAGGGTTTCGCCTTCTGGCTGTCCTGGGGCCTGTCTCTAGACAACTGAGGATTCTTAAGGAGCAACCATGTCTAGCCTCACACAGCACATGGCTCTCACTAGGGGAGAATCTTCCCTAGTTGCCACAGCTTTGCTATTTCTTGATTTTTTTTTTTAAAGCCATGTCTTACATGTAAGAAGATGAAGTCAATAATTTCATCTGGGAATTTGTAGTATGAAAACAATAAGGTAGGTTTCCATCGTTCATCTACAAAGTGGTAAATTTAATCAACCTTTCAGCTGTAGATATACATGTTCTTTCCAGAATATTCTGGCCTGTTCTCTGTGGGGGACATCTCCTCCTTGTACGTCACCCTCTACTCCTGCCACCTGTTGAAAATAACTGCTTTTCTTGCTGCCATCACATCAGCTAGTAGTTATAGAATATTTTCTATCAGTCAGTATGAGGAGTAGACAGTTTCATAGCCTTTCTATGTGCCTGTTGTTTCTAAAACTCTTTACGTATATTAACTAGTCCTCACCCTGGCCCTAGTGGGTAGATACCCTACGGCACCAGGACTTCTCCAGTGTCACTCAGCAAAGAAGTAGAACTGTGATTTGAATCAAAGCTCTCTCATTTCCGTTTTCCTGGTGCTTACCATGGCATTATGCTCAGATAAAAGTGCTACATCAGCACAGGTGAGATTTAGTCTCTTCCGCTTGGCTTGAAGTTTTATTGCGCCTCTATTTTATGGATAATCATGCTGAGCTTGGGAATCTCCACAGCACACAGGGTGGAGATTAGAGGGAGCCATAAAAGTGGCTTGAAATCTGGAACAGTGAAGATCCCATGTGTTCGTTGTCTTTGACACCCCCCCACCCCGCCCCCATATCACTATGGTCTCCTTGTATGCCCACTGCCCCAGTGGGCAGCTTCTGCCTCAGGAGGCAGGAGCAGGACTGAGTACACACAAGTCAGCTTGTTCATGGCCAGCCCATTATTGAAGCATCATAGAAAGGAGTTTGCCTGGTTCTGGGTTTTTTGTGGGAAAGCTTTTCATACAATGCTGACCAACCTTTGAGCCTTAAAGTAAACAGCTATATCATTCTCTATAGGGCCAGGAAAAGGAAACTGCAAGAAAATGCTAAACTCCTGCCATTTGCTTGTTTTCCCTTTTTCTTAATGTAAGTGGAGAAAATGGTGTTTAGGGGGGTCCTTGTAATTGAAAGCGCTGTGAATAATGCCTCCCTTCCCAAGGTGGGTATCTGGGTAAGTGTTTCCCATTTGTACACTTTACTTAATGCCCTCTTTGTGACATAAAGAAGGGACTCCACCAAGAAAAGATGTGACTAGAGGATTCTGTAAACCTGTTAGGAACTTAAGTTACTTTTCTTTGGGAAATGGTGAAAATCTTTGGCTTCTAAAACTGTGGAGTGACCTTGTCTTGTGCCCCACCCCGTGCCCCGGTTCCTGGAGGTGCAGCTCTCACTGCTGTCTTCATCTAAAAATGTGGACAGAGTTCTAGAGCTCTCCACTGCACATGGAGAAGACAGCATGGGGAAGCCTCTGGATACAGATGCACTCAGCTTATGGCAGACTCGCCTTAAAGCGAGCTCATTTTCTCCCCGAGAGACAGTTTGCCTCGGTTAATGCCCGTGTCCTCAAAACCCACAGAGAGTCTCTGGGGGGCTTTTCTGGCTCTGTTGCTGAACTTAGGCATTTCCTGTCATCCCAGAATACCTCAAGGCAATGGCCTTTGGCAGAGGGAAGGGCAGAAGACAAAACTACCCAAATCACATGATTGTCCCAACCCAGCACCCACCATGAGGTTTGGGCAGAGCTGTCTCTTCTCTCCAGTTGTTGTTACTTCTGAAAAGCCATTGAATCCTCAGGAGTGGTGCAAATGGAGTCAAGCTGCTACCTCTAGAATCTCTGAAATGAGTAGCTCGTAGGGTTGTTGCTTCGCTAACACAGTCTCTAGCAAATTGTAGTTATGTCCCAGTAAGAAGGAATTCTCCACCTAAATGACTTTGCCCTTCCCCACTCCCAGTTCACCTTTGGTTTCTTCTTGTCCTGCGTGATGAGGGATAGTTCTTGTCTTCCTTCCAGTGTCTAGGATCCTTGCCATCTATGTCATCCGCAGCACAAGCATATTTCTTCTCTCTGAAAATAGTTTTCATTTTGTGCGCGATGATGGGTGGGAACTTCTCTGTATGTGTCTTGCATAGCCCTGTATATATTGTTCATTACCTGCCAGACTTCCTGTTTTTGAACAACTTCCTTGTGAATGAGGTAGCAAGCTCTGTGTGAGTAAGGAAGCATGCTTGAATGGATTTCCCTTAAGTACGGTTTTGGATTGTAACAGCAACAACATGTTATAGTGGGATAGCCATTTAGATTTTTATTTGAAATGAATCACTCATAGAAAGAGTTTTACAAATAGACCACAATGTCCTGCCTGCTTTTGCCACACTATTCTTGAGACTTGGGTACTGCCCAGGACCTGCAAAATAAAATGTCAGCCTCTTCTTCTTTCTCTTTTGTTGGATCTTAGCCTGCTCTCGTTAGTCTCACTGCCTGCCTTCAGGAAACTCTGGCATGTGAAATGCTGCTTGCTTCCTTCATCTAGGATGGTCTAGCTTGCAACTCCAGTTATGCTGACCTTCCACCACGCATCTCCTATCCTGCCTCTCTCATGAACCCTTCCCTCCATCCCAGCCTGTCTACCATCTATTAATTCCTCTCCCCACTTGGCCCCCAGCACACACAGCCTGCCTCACTGTTTAGATTTGTATGCACAAATGCCTTATCTGCCCAAGCCAGTTATAAGCATTCAAAAGCAGATGAAACTGTTCTGTTCCATTTACACTGCCTGTGTTTTGCCTAAGGAAGTGGGCAGAACCCGCTTACGCACAGCAAGTGCTCACAGTAAGTGCATCCTACAGCAGTGATACAGCTGATGTGACTGTGCCCACTAAGGAGAATTTTTGGAATTACAGTTAGCTGATTTAGCAGCACCAGTCTTGTTACTCACCCATCATCTGCTTCTCTTAGCAGCATGTCTTTACCAAATCCTAAATACATCATTCACTTCTCACACAGCCCCTACTAATGGTTAGCAATTATCATGAAGGACAATTCAAATTTGCTTTTTTAATATCCCTTCATTTTAGAGCAGCTGCCCTCACAGTTCCTTGGGAATTGAGTGTCTCATTTTGAACAGGCATTTAATTTTAATTTAATTTTAGGGAACGTATTATTATGTCTAACTTCCAGAAAATATTTAGGATATTAATCAACTTTGGTTTCCTCCTCTACAGAGTAGAAATAAATCTTCCCCTCAAAAGATTGGCATGAGAAATGCTGGCGACATTTGCACCCTTCAGCACAGCACTGGCATCTAGCATGCATGCAACTTTTAAACTGCTATCCAGAGTCATTTGTGTAACATCTTCTCACTTTACTTTTGTTGTACCTGTGAGGTAGTCAGGTGCTGGTAGATTTATCTTTAATATGTGAGGAAATAGGCACAGGTAAGGGGGTTTTCTCCAAGGGCCTATGATTCATAAAGAGCTGGGACATAAAGATCATAAAGATCTTTTTCAGGCATGCTCAAATGTCCCTCCTCTTCTTGGAGATGTTCATTTTGGGGAAGGGAGAAGGGGCAGCCTTCACTCCTGGAATGAGCCCCAGCTCCTGCTTGAGAAAGCCATCATCCCTCCTAAAATGGACACACATTTGCTGGTGGATTTGCTCTTAGTTGTGATCAGGCCACCTCTTCACAGCCAGCCTTCCAGAACTTTCCCCAGCTGGCCTCCAGTTGTGTGAGTACCGTGTATTTTTCTCAGTCATCTCAGAGAGTTCCAGGATGACTTGGGAGTTTTTATTGGCAAGACTGAAAAATACCCAGTCAGTGATGATGAATTGGTGCTTGGAGACAGATTGGCAAGAGCGAGAAGTGATTTATCAAAAGCCCTGTAACTCTAGAAGGGCCTAATCGAGACACTGAGAGAAAGGGATAAAACATTTTAATCTTCTCTATAATTTCCTCATTAAGAGTGACTCTTAATTAGTCAGGGGTAAAGTTTCTCTTTTAAGGTGTGTGCTTTTTGAAATCACAAAACTTCATATTTCTCAGCTGAGACTCCCACATCAACGGCCTCTCAGTGTTTTGGGCTGTGAGAAAAGAGCTCTTTGTCAAAGAAGTCATCATATACTGGAAGCAGGAAAGTATGGATTGAAGTAGCTATCGTGAGTGCTACTTGTCAAGGTCGAGGTGTCATGTCTAGGCCTGGAGCCACCCATTTGGAAGAGAGAGACCCTCTTTTCCTCTGTAAACCTGTGTGCAAAGTGTAGAAGTAGGAATCTAGGTCCCTCTACTCATGATGCGGTGACAAGTGGACAAAATGGAGTCTCCACAAAGAAAGAAAAAAGAAAAGGACTTAGAATAGATTTAGGTGTTTTTTGTTGTTGTTGTTTTTTTATCGGTACCAGGGATCAAACTCATGACCACGCGCTTGCAAGGCAGGCACTTATGCCGCTGAGCTAAATCCCCAGCCCCAAGTGTATTGTTTTAATCAACAGCAATGATAACACAGACAACATCACTACATTCATCATCATTTAGGAGGGCAAAAGAGAGTCAAGTAACTACCACTCTTTATCTGGCTTCCTAGGCATGATTGTGAGAAGTCCCATCAGGATGAAAGGTTTCCTTGAGCTTCACAATTAATGCTGCTTTCAACTGGCCCTTGCGTATGGCTCTTGCTAAGCTGGCTATTGCTTCACCAACCATAGTGTGGAGAGGATCTCCCAGGGAGCTGGTCCCACCGTTGAAGATACTAATTCAGCAGGGTTCAGGAACTGGCATTATTCAATCCTAGGTGGTTGCTGACCACACTTTGACACTGCCTAATATTGGCATCATTCTCTGCTACTGAAGAGAGTAGATTTTGTCAGTCAGGAGGTGCAGCCCCAGGTACTACCCTAAGCCCAAAAAGATTTGGAAAAGATCAGAATGATGTGACTCTTGCCTTCCAGAAGGGTGAGTACGAAATGGAATAAAGCAGTAAATATTTGACAGAATCTAGGCTGCAGAGCCAGGGCCAACTAAGCATGAGTGTGGGCAGTGGCATTTCAGCTGAGCCTGGACAGCTGGAGTATTCCCATAGATGATGTAGGGGAAAGAAGACATCTCTGATGTGCAGGACATTAAAGGGACACTGCCTTGAGGGTAACCTTGAGCTTGGAGTCTCTCCAGACTGAAGGATATGTTCAGGCTCAGAGCGCCATAAAATCTGGCACTAGCATGCCTTAAGCTGACACCATGTGTACCACATCTACCATGAGGACTTGGCCCAAGCCAAGCTGGAGATGGCAAATAACACTGGACTTCTGGAAATGTTGCTGTCAGTTGTTGTCTACACAGGTACAACCTCAGTACTGATACTTTAGTGGTGCTTATAAGTCTATACAAATTTTTTTACTTCAGTGTGATCCTTAGATGGGCACAGAGTCTAATGAAGCAGGTCCAGAGTGAACAGTCAATAAATGAGGACAGTTACCAGAATCTTCCCCCTGCTGTCTCACAGAGGGAGCTATGTGCTTGCATTTACCTGTGTATCTGGCATCATGTTCCTCCTTGATCAGGCTGGCTTCTTTTTAGCTCTCAATTTTGAAAGCACTATAGATTTCTATCCCACGGTCCATCAGATCTCAAGAGTACCAATTGCTGCTTTTTTCCTCCAGTCCACCCTTGCCCATCTGGACTCTGCAGCCTTCACGTCTCATGACTGTGGGAATAGTCTGAGGCCATGGGCTCATTCACGTGAGCAGCCTGGCATCTAGACCCAACCCAAAGCAGAATTCCAGTCTAGCTCTGCTGCCTAACCACGGGGGTCCTTTGGCAAATCGACTGCCCTGATCCAACTCGTGGGGCTATGGGAAGATCTGAGCTGTTATTTCTAACATGGTGTCAGGCAGGTGTTTAAGACAAACAAACAGCACCCCAACTTCTTAGTAATGGCAGGTTTGAGACTTGGGCTGCTTGCTCAGTAATGCCTTCTGCTCAAGTTAGACCATGTGGCAGTCTCACTCTGCATGATCTCTGCAGATGTCAGTTCTGGGAAAGGGCCACAAACCTAGACTTGATGCAGGGAGCCCATTCTCAGAAGCAACATGGGGCTGCATGGGTTGCGCTCTGGTAGTCACCGTTCCCCTAGAAACAGGGTGTCCTTCACAGCAAGATCAGGAATGCCCTTAATCTCGGCTTGTGAGTTGAGGATGCTGGCAGTCTCCACCCACCAGCCATCTCAGGTCTCTGGTTACCACCCGGCCTCCCATATCACAGTGGCTCATGAGCTCACTCCTCAGGCTTGGTTGATGCTTCTACACAAACATCAGAATGGGAGCTAGAGGTAGAAACTTCCCTGTGACCCTGAACCACTAAACTTCCATCTCACAGAAGGCACAAGGCCCGGACCTCCTGGATGAGCAGGAAGCAGAGAGAGCTGGGCTTTGTATGGGAGGTTTCCTTTGGGCAGATGCTAACTTGGGAATTTCCCCCCTTGACTTCACAGAGCTGCCAGTCACACATCAGTCTTGAGCCAGGCATCAAGTGGGTGGCTCTCCAGTTCTCCTGTGAACACAGGCCTACCCTGGCTATGCTAGAGATTGTAAGGCTGGAGACAGTGTGACAACAGGAACTTTGTCTTTCCCAGTCCCTGTTTGTTCAGCCCCACCCCAAATCTTCCCTCTTAAGGTCAGGAGGTGCCTCCCAGCCTTGGAGAAGGAGGGTGTAAAGTGAAAACCATCAACTCTCTGAGCTGAAGGAGAGAATTTTATCGTCATCTGTAGCAAATTATGCATTGAGCAGTTATATGTGTGTTATAGTGTGTGTGCATTATCCCCTGGATATGCAGGCACAGGGTATATGTGTTATATGACATACGTGGTAAATTCATTTATATAGATACACGGTATATAATATATTGAGACACACAGATATACATATGTGTATATAGCTTCACTCTATGGAGGCAAAGGAGCTGTAATGACAGATAATCATTCGACATCTACTTATCAAATGTGTCTACTCGATGCAAGACACTGTCCCATGTCTTAGAGACCTAGCAGTGAGTAGAATAGCTAGAAATTATGCCCTCATAGAATACACATTCTTGTAGGGGCAGAAAGACAATACATAACTTTTTAAAAATCTATGATTTCAGGTGATGATAAAAATGAGACCAAAGAAGCAGGGGCAAATGAAAGTTCTGGGAAAGGGTGTGTGTTTGTTGTAGTCTGATGGGGAGGGTCACAGAAGTCTCTCTGATCATTGACAGGGACCTTAGAGCAAGAAGGGCCATCAAGGAAATGGAATGAATCATTCAGACAGCTGAGGGAGGAGTGTTCTAGGCAGAGGAGGCAGCCAGTGAAAAGGTCCTGTGGCAGGAGGGCCTGGCATTTCTGCAGAGCAGTGAGGAGACCAGCATGGTTGGGGGCAGCATGAGCTAAGGAGAGGGTAAGGGAGAAGATGGGTCAGAGGGAGAAGGGGACTCATCTGGCCACCTAGAATGGAAAAGGTGCAGTTGAGTAAAAACCCAGGTAAACTGCCCAGGCAAGATGCAGTGAGCACTTGGGAAGGGGTATGGACAGCACTTGGAGTGTGTCCTCTATGGGCTGCACTGGACAAGGAAGGTGAAGTGGAGACGGAGGTGAGGGTTATTTTGAAGGACTCAGGTGAGTGATGGAGTCATATAAAACCAACAGAAGCCCAGCTGTTCTACATTCTGCCCCACCAGGTAGGCAACATGGCTCAGGCCAGTCCAAAAGCGAACTCTTCAAATCTCCCAGCCCCAACATCCCTGCACCTCTGCACCTGCTGCCCATGGTGACTGGGCTTAGCCCCTCTATGTGCTGGCTCAGACTTTCCCTTCCTAGTGCTGACTGTCTCTTCCAGGGGCACAGACCAGGTGCCCTTACAGCCACAGATACCCTTCCAGGCACAAATCTCTGAGATCTGCAGGAGTTCTCTCTCTACCTTTCTGGAATCCCACAGGCAGGGAGTGGACAGCTTTTCTTATGAGAAGTATTGGTGGATTCTGGACTAGTGGAGGCAGTGAGGGCTGAAGGTCAGGGTCCTAAACTCCAGGTCAGGCTCACGTGCATGCCAAGGCTGTGGTTTACTCACCACTTCTTTCCATCACTCATTACCTATGTGTGAGAAAAGCAGAAGGCATTGTTGTTCCATGACATGGCAAAAGGGATTACCCACTAATGCCATTTGATTTGGTGATGCACGGTTACATAAAATACTCTGGGAGAGTCAAATATCCCCTGGGCTAATGCTCACATCCCCAGATTGGTAACACTATAGCTGCGTGTTGTTTTACTTGCCATTTCTCAAAAGAGAGAGAAAAATACCCAAGCCATTATTCAGCTTGGTAATCAAACTTTTGAAGGAATCAGCCACAACTCCCAGATCTTTCTTCAGAGGGCAGGACTTCGTAGAGCTATTGTTCTGCAAAGACACCCTTCAACCTACAAAAACTGGTCTCCGTGACAGATTTTAGGAGCACTTGGGAGGTCTTTGGGAGTCCAAGAGAATGTCTTCAAAATGGCGGCCTAGCTCAGCGAAGAGGGAGAGGCTGCTGGCTACAAAGCCAGATGCATGTGGGACCACTATTTTGGGAGCTGGTTGACTTTGGCAAATTGCTGCAACTCCTTAAACCTTAGTTTCCTCATATTTAAAAAATGAGTGGTGGGTGGATGATAATGACCATTTCTTAGGGTTTTTTCATGGTGATGTCTGCCACAGGGCCAGCTCGTGCCTAGCATCAGCTTGGGAGAGAAGGAAAGGAGTGGAATGTGGTATTGGCAGGCTGGCGGTCCTTCCTCATTATTTCTCTGCTCTCTAAGTCATTTATACACGTGGTATAATCTGGAGAAATGGCTGCATAGCATTTAAAATTCTTTTCTAAGATATACTGGAGGCAAATGCCAAATTATTGAAGTTCCCAGACAAGAGAGCAAATGTCAGGTCTTGGCAAAATGGGATGGGGAATTTTCTGAGTGTGATATTTGAATAAAGAAATCTCAACTAGGGAAAAAGAAGTTTCCCCAGATCTTATCACTGTACAATGAAGACTTGTATAAAAACTGTTTGTCCCTACTACATGTTTCCTTACAGATGGGCAGGATATCTCCCGGGCCAAAAGTTCAAACTAATGTTCGCTCCCGAGCGATGTGTGAACTTAAAATGAACTGGTTTCAAAAGCAGAGTTGATCCATCCAGCTCCTGCCTCCTAAATGTCCTCCAGTACTTCATCGTCCTTGGTGAGGTGGTGTCAAATATCTGGAAAGATGAAGTGGAGGGGTAGCAAGAGCAGCCCCCTCCCAGTATGCAACACACTCACTCAAACAGGCTCTGTCCGGCCCCTTCCTCTGACGGTCTTATTCCACTGCACCACACTTGTAAATGTGTCCATCCTTACATTATTGAAACAGAGCTTCACTATCAGCTCCAACGAGGGGCATGCTAGAAATAGGTGATTTATTATGACTTTTAAAGGAATTCTGGTTTACTTTGTATTTTCCTATTTGTTGCTGTAATAGCTATGAACATCTTCAATTTGGGACTCAGATCTTACTAATCAACATTTGAAGCACCAAACACAGTTCCTGGTTTTTGGTCTATATTCAGAAAATATTTCCTGAGTGGAGTTTATCTAGTTCCCTTGGCATCTGAAACACTGTTAAAATGGAGCTTGATGTGGGTAGCAATGTAGCTTTAAACGGTGTCAACGTGATTTAAATCCCACCCCTGCTCTAAGTAGCTGTGCAGTTTTGGTTGAGCTGTATCTCTGCTTCAGTTCTTTATCTGTGAAATTGAAATAACAGTGGTTAGAGTAGGCTAATTTTGAGGATTAAATGAGTGAGCACAGCATAACAACTTTGGAAAAATACAGATTGCTCATAGCTAGCTGTGTTTTTAATATCATTCTCTTCCAGTTTGCATCTCTTGCTCCATTTCCTACCCAGTTCCTCCCAGTTTCTCTTTCCTACCCATCTCCTTTTCAGGGAGCCTGGGAACCAGCTGCTTGTCTGCTGCCATTTTCCTCTTACAATTGTACTTGACCCATCAGAGCTCCAGATCGCCACGCCTCACAGATGTCCCAGAGCACTGTTGATAAATAAATCTGGACCTGGACCTCTCCTTCTAGTTCTACTGATCATGGTTTTCTGGGTACATTTTTTATTCATGTTACTTTTTTAAAAAAATCCTTTTTGTTCCCAGGGTCTAAGTTAGAGCTCTGGATTGGCTCAGCCTCCTTTCCAGAGCTTGCACTTGATAATATCCTTTCAAGTATTTTCCCCCTCTGTTTTCCTGCTATTCATTCCAGAAATAGTTAAGAATGACAGTATTGACATCTGGGCTGAGGTGCACATGTGGGCCCCTCATTGTGCACAAGGCGCAGCCTCTTTGCAGACCCAGGAGGAAACCAGCCAGGCTCCTGTGCCACGCTGCTTTGCTGGCTTCTCTATGGGTCCCCTCTGCGTCCCAACTCACTCTCCCCACTCTCATTGACAGTGCTTGTGTTCCATGCTTGCAGGCCTAGCCTGGGTTTGCAGTTCATTTTTCCCTACAAAGGAGAGGACATTTAACTGGACTGAACATCTTGGAAAATTATTTTTTCTCAATCTGGTCTACACGTCCCTCTGCCAGGCTGGAAGTTCCCAGGAGACAGGTTCAGTGTCTTCTACATTTCTGTGTCTCCCCAGGCTACACCCCATGCGTGGCTCACAGTGAGTGTGCAGGAGAATTTCAAGAAGTCAAGCTGAGCTGGGCTTGAAGGATGAGCAAGATGTTAGCTGCAAGGAGTATTCCAGGGAAAGAATGAATTCAAAGGGGAGGGGGGTGGAAAGCAGGAGTTGAATAGGGTGAACAGCAATTAGCCTCCAATGTAGTTGTATGTGGGAGTGAGTAGAGGACAGACAGACACTAGTGCTTGGAATATCTTAGGATGGTATTATCTACTTTGATGTCAGATTGAAATCACTTGGTTACTTTAAAAATGTGCCCCCAACTGCCCTCACCTAAGTTCACATGAAACAGAATCCCAGGGCTTGGGCCTCAGGAACCTCCTAGAGGAAAGGGAGAGCCACTATCTAGGCTTCATGGACACTCAACAGAGAGCCACATCAGACGACCTCTTTCCTAATGACACTCATAAAGAAGTGGCGGCAGCAGCCTCTGCATCTTCCAAGTGAGAATTCAAAATTTTAGAATGAACCTAGAAAGAACTGGGAAAAGATCCCAATAATGGGAAGAGATCTGTTGACCCGGAATTAACTCTGAAGACTAATAAAGACCCTGTTGGGCCATGCTAAAGACTGGCTAAGGCTCTACCATGCCCACATTTCCCTTAATTGTATGCTCTGCACTGTGAACACTGCTGATTTCCCAGAAGCTTGCAGATGAACTCATCTTAAATTTTAAATGTAATTCAGACTTTATCTTCCAGGTCACAGCTAAAGCTACCTTATGAGTGAGAAGGTTGCAAATTAATTAGGGCACTGTTTGTATTTCCAGTATTCAAGATCATTACATTTCCCTGTCATATTCTGACTTCTTGAAAATCATTTCTGGCCACAAGTAAATGGCATTAAGTCTCATAAATAGGTTTGTGTTCCACAGGTCTTTAAGTTCATAGTGCATATTGGTACGCATTGGTAATCCAGAGGATTTTAGTAGTGGTTACACTGGATCATAGAGTATTTGGTATCCCATGTCCTGCATAAGAATTTTAAAGCTACATTAAAGCAAAGCAAAGTATTTTTGGGTAGAAGTTGGTTTATTTATCTTTCTTCCCATAGTCATTACCCATTGCTTTCATGCTCTTAAGTCAGCCTTAGAGAGCCACATGCATTCTTTTGGAAACACTCGGGATAAAGAGACAAAACACATATGCATTTTCACCTATCCTAACACAGGTCAAACCCATGCTGACTTGTAGAAGAAAATTTGGAATGCAGAAAATTTCAGTGTTTGTCAAAGCCATGAGCATCTCCTCACATGGTCCCAAATAAACTTCATAAATATTGGCCCACATATCCATGCAGGCAGTGAATTTGAATGTATTTACTGAGTGGATTGCTAAGTTACAAATAATAGCTTCTTGGCTTAACCTGGAATGAGCAACATAGAACTAAAGCAGTTCTTTGTGAATACCTTCCCATATGCATCATGCCAAAACATGGATCAGTTTACATTGTATAGTTTCATTAAATTTAAAACTATTTGAGCAGAGGAATTTGCCCTCAAATGCACCACACTGTCAACAATTGGATATTGAAAAAAACTAGTTTTGGTGTTTCAGTGTGGATAATCTCATTTCCCATCCTTAAAATATAGCACAAGCTTTTCTTTTCAGTGGTTGACTTTTAGTTATCAAAATATGACTTCAATATCACATATCCTATTATAATTTGGCAGTCCTATTTCCAGGAATCCCCAATTTTTAATTGCATTTTAAAATATATGAGTTATAGCTAAGCCCCATGTGTTGACTAATGGGAATACCAACCAATTTATTGTTAACATTATGGAAAGCAGTAAGTTAAATGCAAAAAGGAAAAGTCAAAATTGTTAAGATAGCAGTTTATTATGGTCTATTGCTTATTGTCTCTGTACTCTGTAGATTTTTTTTTATTTTAAAGAGAATAAAACAAAAGAGGACCGATCTAAGCAGATCAGAACAGAACAATGTAAGCAACACAGCACTTCACAACAAGACAATTGGATATTAACAGTAGCTATCATAATGTCTCTTTCTTTGAAATAGTTGAGCTTAGCTTTGCACACAATAAAGTCAAACATAATAAAATAGAATAAAACCACTCAAGAGAATGAAAGTATTGTAAGGCACTCTGAACCAAATAACCAAAGATGAACAATGGCTACTATATTATCTCATTTTCCATAAAAATTTTGTTTATACTATCATACATACTAAAATCTAATAAGACACAAAGTGATAGAATCAATGGTAATAGAAAAACAAGAGCATGGTAGGACTTCAGAGCAAGATGATATTAAATCAACAATGGCTGCCATATTGTCTTGCCTTCAAAGTAACTATTCATACCATCATATATATTAAGATCAAACAAAACAGAATAAAACCATTCCAACCAATGAACAAAAACATAAGACTTCAAAGCAGTATAATGGTGAACCATGATTTCCATAAAATCTTCTATACTCTTACCATTTCTTACACTAGGGAGATTATATGGTAGTTATACATGTGAGTTTGATTTATTTCACTTATGAGTATAGATTCAAGTTGCATCCATTTATTTATAAATATCTCAATGTGATCAGGAGAGGCCACTCCCCGAGGCGAGTCCAGCAAAAGAGCCCCTCTAGTGCTCCTGGTTGACCAGGAATGGGGCCACCAGTCCAACTGTGGGATTCTTTAAGGACACCTTTCTTGCCAGGCCTGGCCTGTCAGTGGATACAGCACACCTGTGCTCTTGTTCTATGGTAGCATTTTTAATAGAAGTAGTATCAGGCGCTATGTTGGTTTCTCAGTAGCACTTATCACTTCAAGGCCTTTTTGAATTGTGACAGTTTCCTGAGAGAGCTCCATAGCTTCATTCTAAACTCACAAGGCAACTTCCTGTCCAGATTCAACCTTCAAAGTGGGAAAACTATGTGAGGCCTTCAGCACAAGTTTTTAAAGGTGTTCTGTAACTATGAGATTATTATGGATTCTTATGCCAAAGTCATTTTGAATAAAACAGTTTCAGAGCTGTACTTTGACTGACCCAAAGCCCTCTTTCATCAGAACTGTGTCCTTAATCTGTTCTAGGATCATTGCCATAATCTTATCGCTCTAATTTTAGCCCCCAAAAATGTGAACTATGTTATGTAACTCACAGCTTGTTTGGACTTCTTATAGACTTGCTTATATGGCAAGAGAAACAACTTCCCATCCAGCAGTGGAGGCTAGGGGTCTTACATGCCAAAACTATTCCAGTTTTTTAAAGTAACATTAGAAGTGCCCTGTGGATGTCTTTTAAATATATTACACTAAACTTTTTAATTTAAAGAGCGGTTTCATAGTAGTGTGTGCTCTAGAGATAAGTGGGTCAGAGGCAGCTGGGGCCTGTAAGGTATTATGGGGGGTAATGGGAATATACATCATTGGTGGCAGCAAAGTGCCTTGGCTGTGTGTATGGGCAGGGGGATGCTGTGAATGTGGGGCATGGTGTGGGGTTTGGAGGTCACTGAGCTGATGTAGTAGAAAGAAGTCCTTTGCTTCTGCTCATTCCCCTGGATATCTCTTACGGAATGCCAGATGGAATCAGAAAGGAATATCCCTGCAGCTGTAAATTATCATAACTTTGTTCTGAGAATGTGGCATTCTTGCAGTTGAACTAATGGGTTGTCATGTAGTATCTCCCATTTATTGCTGTGGTGACATTCTCACAGCAGACGCAGAATTCTGAAGGCAAAAGGCCTTTCTACATAGAAAGGGTCATGAGTGTATGGCTTGCTGGCTGGAGTGTCCTGAGCATAGTGGCTATGGGTGACATTATGGGCTGTGTCCTTGTTGGGACTTTATGCCAGCTGCCTTGGATTGGAGGCCAAAGTGCTTTATTAATCCTGGTCACCAATTATGCAAACTAAATTTAATTTTGAACTATAAGGTATAGGGTAAGAATTCTGTGCAAAACCCTGATCCAAGAACTAAGAAGAATATTAGAATAGTTTGGTACTTAGTGGGTATTCAGTAAGTGTTTTTTGAGTGAATGAATGAATGAGACAGTCTGGATTTGACCTTTCTTATTTAGTGAGTAAGATTTTATGAAATAAAATAACTAAAGCGTTCTTGAAGTTTGAATAATATAATGTGATTTATTGGTGAAAGGCATTATCTCCAGGACACAGGCTAGGATAGTCATGAAAGGAGTTTGTGAAGGAGGCAGAATGATGCCTTTGGACTCCCAGAGATGAACAGTAAGGAACACTGTCAGCCAGACCGAAGTCTTGAAGGCAGGTATGAGCAGAGTGTGAGAGGAGAGCTATATGTGGCTTCACCATAGGTTCAGGGTGAAGGAACACAGTGAGGACACTCACCTGACCAGGGGAACTGTCACAGGTAGATTGGGACCAGGTGATAGGAGGCTGTAGGTCCCCCTGAGAGGAAAAGTTGTCCCAACTCTGGATGACACAATTCCTCTGATCAAAAAGACAGTTGTGAACCTGTCAGCTGGAGGGCATAGTGGCCCCACAGCTGTGTACTCTGGTCAGTGTATGGCAACATGGTCAGGCTTTGTCACCCTTCTGTAGCAGGGCGAGTGTCTTCCTGACGAATTATGCAGGCAGGGAGCTCTTTTCTTTCTTCCATTCAGTGGCCACTGATTTCTGAACCCTTCCTTGGGTCTCAGACCAGACTGGAAGTGGCCTTAGTGAAGCTCATCTGGGGCTCTGAGGACTTTCATTCAAGTGTAATCACTTAATTTTTGACTGAAGACATTGATATAATAAACACCATTTGTGTAGCTGTGACACAGTCTCCCTTCTTTTTGCCGAACTCAGATTCACACTCTGCTCTTGAGTGGAGAACTTGCTAATTTGGCATGATCTTACTAAATTTGAAGTTTATATCACATAGCACTCTAGATGCAAAGTCTCATGGGAATCTAGAGTGTCTTGGGAAACAATGTGTCCTGTGAGGTCACTACACACAAAGCTTTGTTTCCTGCTATTTCGAAGTGGTTAGCACACAGATGAGGGCAAATGCACTGAGTTCTGCCCAGCCTTGGTGGGGACTGAGCTAATGGAGCCAGGCGACCTGCTTGGTACTCGGGGATTCTTAGCTCCTCCCTGGAGGACCCCACTCCATGCCCAGTGTGATTCCAGTGCCGAGGTCTCATGTATTTAGACCTTATAATTCTGTGTCATACTTCATTGGATAGGCTGTATACTTGTTCTCACACTGAATTTTACAGAGCAGTATATGCAAAGCCATGTGTTCTTTACAGAGGAATTAAAGCAGCATTTTTCAAATTCCAGGTTGTGTTTTATCAGTGGGTCGCAAAATTCACTTAGTGCATCTCCATGAAACAGAGTAGGATAAAAAATAGGAGAATGTACCACAGATATGGTAAAGGTATAGATTACACTGGGTAACTGAATTTCAGTTACTTGCATGTGTGGGTGTATAAATGTATATTACACACACACACACACACCCTCATTTTGGCCACATAGGTGTGTACACATTTATATTTACAGGCCATGAGTACTGCATGTTGTAGTTAAGAAATAAATGAAGTCCACATGTTCAGAATCTAATCTACTCAGGAAGCTAAGCAAGAGGGTTGCAAGTTCAAGGCCAGCCTAAGCAACTTAGCAAGACCCTGACTCAGTACAGAAAATAAAAAGGGCTGAGGATATAGTTCAGTGGTAGCATGCCCCTGCGTTTGAACCCCAGTACCAAAAAGGAAGCAAACAAGCAAAGAAGAAAGGGAGGAAAGAAGGGTTGAAGGATATTGAAAGCAATTTGACTATTCTTTGACATATGAATTTGCCACCTGCTGACATAACTGTTGCTGCTACCAGAGAGAGGCCATCGTGGGGCATACCAGCTAGCAGAGATGTTTGGGTTGGTGATAGGAGAGGGGCTTCCTGGGCTCAGCGTGCAGGGCCTGCATGTTCTCTTGTTTCTTCTGTCTTCCTCTGGAGTATCAGGGACACACACTATGCTATGGAAAACGGAGTGTATTAGGCTGTAGATCTTGACCTGTAGCATGGGGACCTGGTAGAGAGACAGTCAACAGGTGTGACAATCTAGCAGTCCTGGGAGTCACAGAAACACCCAGAAACAGGCCCAAATCTCAGTGGACAGCCTCAACTGCCTTGGGCAAGTGGTATCTGATGCAAAAAAAAAAAAAAAAAAAAAAAAAAACCTCCCCTTCTCCCAAGGGCCAGTGTCCCACTCATCTAGCAGGCTGTGGGTGGGATTTGTTCCTGCTGTGAACACAGGCAGACCCAGTTCCTAAGGGCAAGCCAGCTGCTGGGCCTTCTGCAGCAGCTAGGTATGGGCTTTAGGATGTGTCTCATCCCTAGGGCTAGAAGTCATTTTTCCCAGCAATATGTGATAACACCCATCTGCAATGGACAGTGTCTCAAAGACTGGGCCTTAGACCTTTGCTTCTTAGCTACTTGTGGTGGCTTATACCCAGCAGCTACTTGGGAGGCAGAGGCAGGAGAATTTATTGAGCACACAAGTTGTAACCAACCTGGGCAACATAGTAAGACCTTTCTCAACAACAACAAAAACAACCTTTACTTCTCACCCAAATTACCTCTAGATGCTGAACTCTGGGCTGAGGCTGAGATGATTTTAATAACCCTTACAAAGGATTCTTCTGTATGTTCAAGTGTAAGAATCCCAGCCTTGAGGTGTCTTTCATAGACATAGCTCTTTGAAAAATGGAGAAAATTAAGCATTTTTTTCCTGTATAAAGTTTTAAAGATGGTTTTATTTTGGGTCTTTCTTGGGGAGGATTGACATTGTTGATTGAAACTTTAAAATGGTAGAGACCAATCAACCATTCAGCTATAACAGTGGCACTTCTCTGTGGCTCCCCAGCCTGGGCAGGACCCCTTCAGGAGTCTTGGACCCAGCTGCTTAGAAGGAGCTCTGAGCACCTTAATAAGCAGGCTTCCTTGGATGGGGCTTGAGAGAGCTGTGCATTCTTTATCTTCAGTCTCATCACAGAGTGAAATGGAGAGAAAAGCACGGTTTCCATTTTCATCTCTCACCCACTAGCAGCTCTGAAAATCTTAGCAGGTGCCTCTGTCCTCGGTTCAGCCATCTTCCTACCCCTCTCCTCAAGAGAGCTCCTTTTAGACCAGGAGAGAAGGAGCTGGACTTCCGAGAGGGGGCCTGTGGCATTTCCCCTTGGACACCCAGGCTTCTTGGCCAAATCTCTCCCTCCCTAGAGCAATTTGGAGGCATTGGATGAAGAGCCGCCAGGGAGGTGATGGCTATTTATCCAGTACCTGTCTGGTAAAGTTTTCTAAATACTCGTTGGAAAAAGAGTACAGAAATCTTATCTTCATTTGACGAACCAGTTCCAGGAGCTCTTATGGACCCGAGAACACATGGGGCTGGACCAAGAGGAAGGAGGAACGTGTGCCATGGAAGCGTTGTTCTGGGGAATTGTCCCGCCCTCCTCCCACCCTGAGCTCACGCTGCCTGCTGTGTGGGTAACGGAAGGAGCACTTTTGTTGGCACAACCTGACGAGAGGGAGACCACGCTGAGGATCAGGCCCATTAATCACATGCTGGAGGATGCTAAATGTCTGAGAAGCTCTGTGTTTCACAACTCCGAGTTTGATTGAGACAGACAAACTCTGACCAACGTCAGTTGTTCAAAGCTGCAAATCAGACTGGCTCCCTGTGTCCCTCCCTTTATTTACTTACTTAACTTTTATTTTTGAGTGAGAATGAGAAATGAATGGAAAACATGGGGAAATTTTTTTCAAAGGAGAGAGTGTCTTGGCCTGAAATAAATCCCATCAAAGTATTTCCTCTGATCACTAATCTTTGACCTGCCCACAGGAAGGGAAGTTTGCTGTCAAGTACCAAGCAAATCTTAGAAAATTGATTTTTAAACTGTAATTCTCTCTTGGCTTCACAAGGACCAGCTGGGTGGCTCATTAAATGTAAAATGTGCTTTGAAACTTGGAAAACCAGCATATGTTAATTATCATCATTAGTCATTATATCAGTGTCTTAATGTCACTCATCTAACTTCTACCCGGTGGTGAAGAGCTCACAGATGTACTCACTTTAGGGGACATGGGGAAGCAGGAGAATTAAATTCTTTCTTGATTTTTCTTGGGCTTGCCATAGGTCATCTACAGAATCTGTTTATGCCTCAGTTTCCTCATTTGTAAAGTGGGGGAACAGTGCGTCTCACCTGTTACAGCTTGTGTTTAGATGCCCCTCCCCAGCCTCATGTGGTCATAGGTGGGGTTTTTCAGGGGTGGCTGGATCCACAGTGTGTGATGCTGGGATGAAGTGTGTGATGCTCAGGTTAAGGGTGTGTGATTACTAGATTAGTCCGCTGAACAGCTTGGCATAGTTCTGGGTGTGGATAATGGGAAGGCCCACTGCGTGTAAGTGGTACCCACCTGAAAGTCACGTAGCCTTGATAGACTATAAGGGACAGAAAGAGGGCTGCCATCACTGTTTGCTGCTGCTGCTTCTGCTGCTAACTGCCTTCTGCCTTCCATGCCATGAACTGTTTTTGTTTGTTTGTTTGTTTGTTTGTTTGTTTTTCTCCTCCACAATGCTTCTCTACCCTGCCATAGAGTCAGCCAACTATGGACTGAAAACTACAAACTATGACCCAAATATACCTTTCCTCCTTTAACTTTAGGTGTCAGATATTTTGTCTCAACAACAATAAAAGTAAGACACTACCTTCATTTGCAGGACTGTCTTGAGGCTTAAAATGACAGCATTTTGAGAAATCCCAAGGTATTGATAGAATGGAAAAGTGTTTCTTTTGTATTGCAACCCCCATGAATTTCTCTTTTTGGGGGATTCACTCCCAACATGGACCAGTTTGGGGTTTGCTAGATTTGATGTCCCTCCAGTACTCCTCAGCCAGTGCCTTCCACTAAAACAGTGGCTTTCAAAGCAAGGTCCACAGTCTCAGCACAGAGACGGATGTGCTGAGTGTCGAGATCTGTTCGGTTGTTCTTGATTCTTTCTTGTTCTAACACTTGTCCCTTCTCCAGGAGAGGCAAGTGATGGCCTGGATCGCTCTGGTTGGGAGTTTTGGCCAGTTCTCACACTGGTCTGGTTAAGTGGAACTGGGTTCTCACAGGTGAGAAATGCCCTGGGCTATGAATAAAAAAAAAAAAAAAAAACTAATCGGTGTGCTCAGAAGCTTCTCTCTTAGGGGAGATTCTGCTCATCCTGCAAGACCCAACTCAATGTATTCCTTGTTCTCTTTTCCCCCCATCTCAGAGAGAAGAGATTCTGCTTTTTCACAGTTCAGGATGCAGTAGTGAGTAGGCTCAGTTGTAGTGACTCTCAGTGCTAACATCCAACATACATAAGAGGAATCCAGAACAGTTGTATGATCTGTTTAGCTGCACCCTTCTGCCCTTAGAGTGCCAGGTCCTGTCTTAGGATTCCCTGATGGATAGCTGTGCTGTTCAGAGTTAAGAGTTGGAAGGGCAGGAAGAAGAGACAGGGCCCTTATTTTCCCTCTGGATTGACCTTGGAACAGATTGTCCAGGCCTGTGCTTCCTGGACTTTTATGTACCCCAGCACTTGCCTTATTTGGCAGTCTGGGGCCTCAGGGTTTCAGCTGAGGAGCCACAAAGCACTGGAGTCACTAGTTGCAATGTAGGCCTGGAGGGCAGTGAAGCCCCTGGCTCCCTGGATGAATGGGACACTGGGTTTGCTCTCCTCCCTAAACTGAATATAGCTCAGTCTCTCTTGGGCCTACTGGTCCTTTAACCTTCTGTTGACTTAAGTGACCTGAGATAAGGCAGCAGGAGATGGACTTGCATGTGTCAGATTGGTACAAAGCCCTTGACACACACAGTTTGTAATTCACTGTGAGCCTGGACCAGAGTCCAGCTTCTAGGCAGCTGACTGGTTTGTGCTGAATTGTTCCTAAGAAGTGCTGCAGTCAGGAGGATACCTCTGCAAGTCTGTACCTGCTGTGGGTGGCGCCACTGCTTTCCTTGTGGCTGTAGGGGTCTCCAGTGTTGGGGGGCTTTCCTCCGCTTCTCTATGATGAACTTGCTAAGTTCCACCTGCTCTAGAACATCTACCTTGGTCTCGTAGCATGAGTGTCCTGTGGCCCAGCTCCTCCTTCTCTGTATTGTCTTAGATCTTGATGACATTATCAACTATACAGTTGGTTTCATACTATTGTTTTTTCATTGTGACCATGATACTCTAGAGACAAAGATTCAGGATTCCAGTCCAGGGGTGGCCCTGCTGGGTCCCTCAAGAGATTCTGGAAGTATCATCCTCATGGCCAACACAGAAGGCTGGAGGGTGAAGAGGCCTCCCTTCCGGAAGGGGTGACTTCGTGCCTTTGCAGAGTTGGTGACATTGCCTCCATTGGCCTCCCATCCTTGGAGTGGCGGAGGTGAGCTCCAGGCCTGTAGTGTACCTTGCCAATTCTCGGAAGTCATTTCCCTTAAATCGTGTTTACTTTTCACAAGAAAAGGGCCGAGGCAGGAAAGCTTGGCAGAGACACTGCTACCAGGACTGCAGCACTGTTAATTTCTTGAGCCCTTTGTGACTGTAGAGTTTATGAAGTATAAGTAAACAGTCTTGTACTAATCCCTGGGTCGTGAGAAGCTGTCTGAGGGTTTATTTGCCCAGTGTCCCTGCATGCCTGTGCCGTGGCACACCCTGGCTCCAGTGTGCCGCTTAAGTGGAAGGTGTCTGATTTCTATAATCACCTTGTAGTTTAATGGGTTTATACCATGTGGGTTGCAGTGGGGGGAAACATCATTTCTAGTCTTCTGGCTTTCGTGCCAGCCTTATCCCTCTGGTCTCACCTCGCCCCTCCCTCGGGAGCTGCATGGATTATAAAATACTGGGTGTGACCCTGTGGGTTGGAAAGGAGGAAAGGTTGTTTCCCTTTCCCTCTTGTTTTCCCATATGGCTCCTTAGTGTGGTTCCAAAGGTGACCGGGACAACTTCAGGACACTGCTACCCACGGCCTGGAAAGAACATACCTTTATAGATCTTTGATTCTTTCTTTCTTTCTTTCTTTCTTTCTTTCTTTCTTTCTTTCTTTCTTTCTCTCTTTCTTTCTTATGTCCTAGGAGTGGCTTAGGAGCGAGCTGACACATTTTGGATATATCTCCCATTTCCTCTCTTTTTGTCAAAACCTTGTTCTTTTATAGTGCGGGCGGGGAACCTAGTCCTGGTCTTACCAAATACCCCACATGAGCAGAAGTATCTGTGCCATCAGCTTGGGGCAGGGTGACATCAAGGCTTACTTCTCAGTGACCTTCTGCTCACTTCCCCTCATTTCCATCCTGGACCCCATGGAAGATACGCAGGAAGGGGCGGGATGACCTGTGCATCATGTCAGGTCACTAAGCTCTGTGAGGCAAGCCCACTAGTAAGCATTGAGATGATTCTAGGTTGTCCCATACGGATTAAGCTGGTAACAAATTCTCCTTTTGACTGCAATCCTCAGAATAATTTCAGCGTTTTGATTATGGCATTTTATGCTCAGATCTGACCTTCCCAACTGAGCGGGTTACAGGTGGGTCTTGATATATCTCCTTCTCTCAGTTCTGGGGACAGTCTTGGGGTAGCTGTGGATGATGGGCCTCTGGGCCGGTAGCATCCAGTGGCACAGGGCTGTCCTCATATGTCACTGTGCCATCCCCATACTGCCGCTCTCTCTCTGAGCCATCAAGTAAAGACCGAGAGCCACAGGCCAGGCAGATACCGTGGTCTGATATGACAGATGAGGAAACGGAGTATCAGGGAAGCTATGGGGTCCCAAAGTGCAAGGCAGTGTCCTTGTCATACTTCTCCCCAGCTGCTGATTATAGGGTAGCTCCAGTCTCTTCTGGGGGACCCTGAGATATGTCCTTGATCTAGCGCTCTTGGGAGGCCACTGCAGGTCAGCTTCTCCTGGGCTGTTTCCTACCCTCTGTGGAGGCTTTCCACATGCAGACGTAGTTTTCTTTTCCCCACCCCCACCCCATCTCTACATTACTGAAATAAAGGGAGAAGCAAGGAAAGGGAGGAGAAAAGTGCGATCAAATTTGGATCACTTTCCTGACAGTCTAACCTTCCTCCCTCTGGTTCAGTATGTCTGTTTGAACCACTTTCAGAAAGCAGGGTGTGCAGACAGCATGATCCCGTATGTTGAAAGTAGAATATAACATGAGCATACACGAGAATCTACTAGCCTAATGAATAAGGAAAACAAGGTCACAGAACACAAAATCGATACAGTAAAGTCAGTTCCATTTAGAGATTAGCAGGGAACAACCCTGGAGTGAAAATTAAGAAAACAGTTACATTCACAGTGACATCAAAAATGTTTCAATGCTTAGGGACCAATTTAACAAAAGAAGTAGAAGACTTGATTACTAAAATATGCAAGACGAGGCACAGCGCCGCCTAGCAAGCACGAGGTTGTGAGTTCAGTCCCCGGTACAGATAAAAGAAAAGATACAAAACATTTCAAAGGAAAATTTTTAAAAAACTAAGTAGATGGAAAAAGAGTCTGTGTTTATGGATTAAACATTCAATGTTATTGAAATGGCATTTATTAGCCCCAAATTGATTGTGTTGTCCAGTATAATCCCTATCAAAATCCTAACTGGCTCCTTGTCACAAATTAACAAGATGCTCTTAAAATTTTTACAGAAATGCAAAGGACTCAGAATAGCTAAAGCAACCTCGAAAGTTAAGAACAAAATGGGAGGACTTAAACTTCCTGATTTCAAAACCTGCTTATAAAGTACAGTCATCAAAACAATGTGGTACTGGAATAAAGATTGGACATATGGGTCAGTGCACCAGAGCTGAAAGTCCAAAAGGAACTCTTACATTTATGGTCATTGATTTTCTACCAGAGTGGCAAGAGCGCTCAGTGAGGAAACAGTGACTTTCAGCAAAGGGCACTGGGGAAGCTGGTTAGACTTTCTTCTTTCCCGTTTTAACCATGTTCAGGAGAACATTTCACTGGTATTAATGCATTCCTGACGTACATTCGTCACCACCATCCATCTGCAGAGGTCTTTTCATCTTGGAAAACTGAAACTCTACACCTATCAAACAGCCGTCCGTCTGACCCCCACATATACACCCCTTACCCTATCTCCTGACAATCACCGCTGCCCTGTTGGTGGCTGTGTGTTTGATTGTGTTAAATACCTCGTGTAAATAGCGCCATACAGTATTCTTTTGTGTGACTGGCTCCTTTTTTTAAAACATAATATCCTCACAGTTTATCCATGTTGTATAGATGTCAGAATTTCTTTCCATTTTAAAGCTGAATAATAGTTCATTGCAAGGACAGACCACATCTCGCTGATCTGTTCATCTGTTGGCGAGTACGTGGTTTGTTTCCACATTTTAGCTATTGCAAATGATGCTGCTATGAATGTGGGTGTATAGGTAACTCTTTTAAGACCTCACTTTCAGATTTTTGGTGACATAGGCCCAGAAATGAAATTAAAATTAATTCCTTGTTCTATTGATTCAGTGACATTAAAATTCTATTTTTAATTTTTTTGAGGAGCCTCCATACTGTTTTTTCCACAGCAGCTGTACCATTTTATATATCCATCAGCAAAACCAGTTACTATACTTGCTTTGCAATAGTTCTGTGGGTAGCTTTCTCTCACTTGCAAGCTCCTGGTGAGATAAAAGAATAATTATAATTGTCTTCACTTTAACTCACTTGTTTTATGCTTGCTAAATGACAGGTTCTGTTGCAAGCACTTTATGAATTATTAACTCTTTGAGTTTGCACAACAGCCCTGGGAGATGGATATTGTTATTACTCCTGTTCTACATGGAGGTAATCGAGGCCAGAAATGGTTTTGTGATTTGCAGCTAGTCAAGGCATCAGGGACCCCATAGCCACTCACCACACACCATACCACTCCTTATCAGCCTAGTTTGATAATTGAGGAAACCAAAGCACAAGGACATTAATGATTCATTCATAGTTACACAGCAAGGTAAGTGTCCTGACCCTTTATCAAATGTTTTTCTTCTGTTGGGTGCTGACTCAGCCTCTGCTCACTAAGAGTGTGTATCCATGTGTATAAAGTGGTAGGTAGAGAAGAATTACAGAAGACAAGAAATCTCTAGTCCTTAGGGCAGTGTGTGCCAGATTTCAGAACCCCTGCGGTTTCACTGAGGCACAGAATCCCAGGATATGCACATATCTGGTAGAAGTCCTCTAGTTCCCTCTCAGTGGGAGCCAAAATTTGTCCACAGCTGGTTCTCCAGCTTCTGTGGTTTCTGTGATAGGAGGCTCCTTTCTGGAGCTGTCAACTCTTTTACATACCTACTGAAGAGGAAAATTCTTATGCCACCATTGGCACTGGCTTTCTGTGCTGTCTAGCCTTGGCCTGGTCCTGCACTTCTCTAAACAATGTGTAGAAAGTCTAGTTTTACATCCATTCACCTGTGGTCACAAGTACAAGACTCAGGATGCCTCTTCCTGGGTTTGAATCCTGTCTTTGCCACCAGCACACTCTGTAATGTTAGGCTGTTTTGTTTTGTTTTTAAATGAGAACTAGTTGTTTAGGAGTGAAGATGAAGTTGGTAAGAACCCAGTCATGTTCCCTGTTACCCTATTTGGAAATAATAATTAATTTTATCTTAATTTTCATTATTAATATCCCTGACCCTCCTTTTCCTCATGGAACTCCTTTGAGGGTGTCATTTTTAGATTGCCATCTTCTGGGTGTGCTTGTCTTCAAATACTGGCCCAAAAAACAGCTCTGTCCACCCCTCACATAACCCCCGCGCTGTGAGCTGAGTATGTAAGGCCTTGTATTTGGGATTGCGTTTTCATAAAGAGGCCTCTGGTACACTGTTTTTTTTCCTGTGTATCTCTGGTACACGGTTCTTTCCCCAAATCCTTCCATTTTTACTTTCTTATTGGTATTACGTTAAGACAGAATTTGACAACAGTTAGTGAATCTGTGTTTCCAGAATTTAGGTCCTTTCTAAATCTGTTCACTTAAAGCCTTCTTCTGCCTTATAAGTAACACTTTCTTAATCTCCAAATAGTGGTTACCTCCAGTCAGACTGGGAGTTAGAGTCTGTCATCACACCATCCTTCAGAAAGTAGTGGCAGAGTGAAACCATGTTTTCTCATTCTTAAAGATAGCTTTAAAATTTTTATTAAGTAATGAGACTGATGCTTCTAATAATAATGAGAAAAATCCAAGGGTATAAAATAAATTCAAAGATTCCTACTGTGATGGGGTGAAACATGGAATGGTTTTGCTAACTGAGGCTGCAGAAAGAATTGCTCCCAAACCCAAAGGCCCAGCATGTTGGCCGTGGCTCAGGACTTCCGTGTGGTCACCATGATACGGTAAATTGAAGAACACAGAAGCAGTCAGGGTCTGATTATGTATCCCGTCCCTGTGTGGCCATGACTTGGGCTTCCTTGCAGCCTGATGGCCTCAGAGTAGTGAGACCACTTAAATGATAGCTGATATTTAAAAAAAAGACAATTTCAGCCAGGTGTGGGTGCACACCTGTATTCCAGCTACCAGAGAGGCAAAAGCAGGAAAATCACTTAAGCCCAGTAGTTCAAGGCCAGCCTGGGCAATAGAACAAGACACTGTCTCAAAAAGAGACAGACACAAAGAGTATTCTGATGACCAGTATGGAAACTTCTTTACCTTCCACGATGGCCTAGAGGATCAGGTAGCATAACATTTGTCACAAAAGTCACTCATTTCCACATTCCAAGATTGTGGAATGGGAGCTATCATTGCCACTGTCTGCAAAATCTACCCCCCAAGATCCCTCCAATTCAGAACTTCATATTGTATAAAATCATTGGTATAATGCATTAGCGAGTAAGGCTTAGAATAAGAAAATAAATTCTGTTTCTATTTTGCCAAATTATTATATGACCTTGTGCTTTGTTTGAGTCTATATTTCTACTCAGGCCTACAGGAGTTCAATTTGTTCTTCTTAAAAAGTGAGGATTAGGATATAGTTATTTATTGCCCTTCCAAGATGCATGAGGACCTGATAAGCAACCCTTTGTGAAAAGATCTGAGTATAAGTATCACTATTTGGATTACCTGGTGATTTTTCTTTCTCTAGCTAAAACACAGGAAAGACAAAAAGGCACTCATAGGCTGATGACAAAGAGAATTCAGCCTAGTGGCTTAGGAGGCTGAGGCAAGAGGATCAAAAGTTCAAGTCCCACCTGGGCAACTTAGCAAGACTCTGTCTCAAAGAAATAAAAAAGGCTGGGGATGCAGCTTAGTGTTTTTCCTGGTTCAATCCCCAGGACCAGGAAAAACAAAAAACAAACAAACAAACAAACAAAACAACATGATATCAAACCTCAGGAGCTGCCTCCTGACCCAATCCTTTTTCCTCTGCCCTCACTTTCTGACTGACAATAGCAAAGTAAGAGGCACCTTCAGCCTTTCCTCGTGACTTTGCTGTCAGCTGGAAGGAAGCCGAGGGATGGATCATCTAGCTCAGTTCTTGTGAGGTGACTTGACCTGGACAGGTTGGAAGTTGGGCCAAGGTTTTCAGCTTCAGCAGATGTTATCCTTCTCTCTCCAGAGGACACCAGTGTCCCAGGCTAAGTGGCCCATGGAAGGTCAGATGAAAGATCAGCTGGCTGAGCCCACTGGCCCTCAGAAAACTTGGATCAGGACTGGCTGGGGGTACACGTCGTGTACGGGTGGAATGAAATGTTTCCAGAGGAACCAGTTCATTGTTTAGGATGCTGAATATTTACTTGATCAAATCAATCTTCAACCAAAGAAGCCCAAAGGATTGAATTTTAAATCCCATAAGCTCAGCTTGGAGGCAGGCTGTGGGCAAAGGGAAGTGAGAATTGTTTCTGACAAAGTTGTGGCAAGGGTGTCAGTGCACGATGGGTTGGTTGTACCTGTCCCTTGGAGGGAGGAAGAGGAGGAACTGTAGTCTGGGTGTTTCCAGTTTCCCAAATGTCCCATGTGCCCTCCTTCAGCCACCCAGAGTAGCTCTCCATCCCGTCACTTTGCGTGGCGCTGTTACATAAAAGGGCAATAAGGCTCATTTGCACATTTTTCCTTTGGCCTGTAAAAAATTTTTTTACAACTGCTCAGATGCAGGGTCTTAGCCTGGGGAGGAGGCTGCACCAGTCAGAGACCAGCCTCACCATGTAGCTGACATTGCCAGCACCAGTGTTGTAACTGGCTGGTCCTCTTAGCACCTGGGCTTCTCCATCCTGATCACACAGTTGGATTCACAAAGCGCCATCTGCAAAGTCATCGGCCTTAGTGATTTTTGCTGATGGTTCCACACAAATGTAAGAGGCAGCTCACCACTTTGGTTATTCCCTCTGTGGTTCAGCAACCTGAAAAGCCTGTGTTTGGTCTTGGCTGTCTACTTGCCACTTGTAATTTGCTCCTTGAAGACAGCATTTGAATTATCTTTGGAATAAACTGAAATTGAAGAAATGTTGAACATTCGAGAGATTAAGTGCTATTTTGACACTTGCTTTCTGCTCAAGACCATGTGTTTGTATCGTTACCATATAAATAGTATAAATTAAAGCCAAATAAAATAAACATTTAAAAAACTAGAGGAAAAATGCACAGTGAATAAATTGAACATGAGTTATTCTGCATTATATTAAAGAACATCAGAGCATGTCTTTGGCTCTGAATCACATGAAAGTGGGGAAAAGAGTCACATACTATGTCTAGAGAACATACTACATCCTTTTAAGAGTGCACGTTCACCTGAAGTTAACAAGAATGTCTGAGGTGCCAAGTTCACGTGCACTCCCTACCTATGAGGTCAGACAGCCCTTACCTTCCATGGCTGGCAAAAGAGCCCACACTGCTGGGGGAGCAGTTCCACCCACAGCTTTGTGACACCTGCTGTGCATGGGTCTTGGTGTGGGCAACATACAGGATTAAGTAAATGCCCTGGCCATGGCAGCCCCCACACTCACCAACCAGACGTGTATCCAAGGGAGAATGGGCAAGAACAGAGGGCAAGCAGTGCCCACTTGCATTCCGACCTAAAGCCTGCTTTCCCTCAAGGACCTCTGAGCACCCCTGGAAATGGGGCTCCGGGAGAGCTGCACAAGCTCTGAGACAGCCTCAATATTCCCTGTTGGTATCTGCATCTGTATGTTCATCCCAGGGCCCCAAGGAATCGCCCTTTCTGGTTTTGTGAATCTTATAGTCAGAGTTTGGTTTGGTTTTGTTTGATGATATCCTGTTCATTCTATCCTCCCTCCCCCAGCAGGTCTGTTAGTTTCGGTGTCTCTGGTTCAGAAGGGAAGGGATCTCCAGGTTCACTGTTACTGTGCTGAGACAGGAGTGTAGAGCCATAGTTCCAGGCAGTTTTGGTCATGGAGTCCTTGCTTAAAGTGAATCTTGCAGTGGACTGTGGTACGGCTCAGCGGCAGAGCACTTGGCTAGCGTGCCTGAGACCCTGGGTTCCTTCCCCAGCATGGCAACAGAGTTCTGGCCGAGAAGTTTATTATCTAAAATTACGAAAGGGGAATCTCCCAGTTACTTGAGGTGCCCGGCCCCCAGGGTGCCTCCTCAATCTGTAAGCATTCCTGATGCAGAGTTTCAGCCCCACTTCTAGTTGTTGGGGGGAAGTGGGTCTGGCAATCAGTGCTCTGAGTGGAGCAGGGTGCTTGCTTCCCTGAGCCCTCTTTGCACATCTCACTGTCACTCAGGCATCATCAGATACTTCCTGCTAGGTATTAAGTGCTTATGTCAGATACTGGGCCTATGGGAATGAGCCAGCCAGACAGTGGCTCGCACTCCTTTCCCCAGAAAAACGGCTCAGACCTTCAGGAATGCAATCCGGCACCAGGGCTAGGTTGTGTGTTCCAGTGACAGGTTCTTCCTGGGGGTGCTTTCTGGGCAGACGCATCTCGCTCCATCCACTTAGCCTTTTTCAGGAATATCATTCTCCTGGAAGTCATGAGAAATCCCATGTGCCAGGAAAGTCCTGCTGGGATTCTAAATTCCCTGGGGATTTGTGGACTGGACACCAAATATAGGACTAAAAGGTAAATGATGAAGTTGAATAGAATGATGCCTGTGATTCCCCGCAGTGTTTTCTTTTTTTGCCCTCTTTCCCTCCTATATTCTCCGTATATTTAACTTTTTTTTTGAGGTACTATGCTGAGAACTGCACCCCAAGTTGTGCTCTTAGGACGCTACCTTCCCAGCCCCACCACTCTTATTCTTTTAAGTCAGAATTAAAGATAAAAGCTAAACTTATCAATGTACTTTTTACTACTCTTAAAAATATGATGCAATTATTTTATTCAAGCAGTTCTCCCATTTCACTAAATGGATTCTTAGAAATTGCAAGAAAAAAAAAAAAGTGGAGAAAGTAGCTCATGTTTTCCCTCTACCATCAAATTATTCCGTAGCTTGTAGCGAACGATTTCTGCCACTAGAGGGCGAAGATATTTGGAAAGGCAGAGCTAAGTGGGTCAACGGAGATAAAATTGTAACTAGTTATTATGTTTGGTCTATCCAAGGCCAGAAACAGAAGACTAAATACCTAAAATGCTTTAGATGTGTCTAGGTGAGCAAGTTTGTGACTTTTTGGGAGGAGAGACTTTGTAACTGCTCCTATTTCCAGCGTCGTGTCATACTTTCTTTTATATGTAAGATCCTAAAGGTGGACAGGAAAAAAAAAAAAAAGACAAAAAGCATCAGAGTTGTCTTTCTTTAAAAAAAAAAAGACATTCTACTTGATTTTTTTTTTATTTGTAAAATGCAAACAGTTGAAATAATTTCTCAATTTCCCTCAATTTGAGAGTACAAACATCAGTCTCCAAGACCTGACCCTGGAGAACCCACCTGGTGAGAAGAGAGCTCATCTTTGGAAAGAGCTATTTGAGGCTCTGAAAAGTGGCCCAAATGTTTGTCCCCCAAGAATTTGTAAGTGGAAATCAAGTGTGCTCCCAGAACAGAGAGCTCAGCAACCATGACCATTTTGAAAGGGTCAGGAAAGGATTTGCCAAGTGTTTAGTTGGACAGAGACTCAGCTCCACTTCCTTCTTCAGTACCAGTACTAACTAGCTTAGTAACTACCCTTCTGCCTACTTTACAGTGGCATTTTCCTATTGGACTCATTAAAGATATAGACTATTAAATACCTGGGGGCAGGGTGGACCGTTCATTACTGGAATACCAGTTCCTTTCTGACCTCCCAAATTGTGGACCGTCTGAGGCTGTAGTCCTCAAATCCTTCATTGTCTAGTTATGTTTTGTCATCTATGAAAAGGATTAACTTCCCTTAATAGATAGTCTTATTTCTTTAATAACTGAAGTTACTTCATTACAAATGAAGTTGACATGTATTTCAGTTGCTGATACATTTCTCAGTACTAATTGACAACCCAGAACAATCAGATTTCCTTGCATGATGGTTTCTTTAATAAATGATATTCAGTGATAGTAGAAGGACCATTTTTAGCAACTAATGTTGAAATCATAGCCCAAGGGGTCAAATTATCAGCAGCAGCCTGCACTGGAGGCAAAATCCTACTGAATGCTGTTTTCTGGATTAGATGGAAAAAAAAGAATTAGGGAAAAACAAGAGGACATTTTCTGAGGTCGACCTCTCTTTTGGTGAACTGTGAGAATCAGAAAATGCTTCGTTGGTCTAAAACTGATAAATTGGTACAGAAGACAGAGTAACATTTACAGAATTTTTGATAACTCTCTTGGGCTTTCTCTTTTGGCTTCTTAATATTGACGGAAGCTTGTGACTTTCTGCTTGCTTGTGTCTCTCTGTGGCCTAAATTGCTGGCCCATGGACCCAGTCCCCTGTTGCCTGGGTGTTGGGCGCTCTTACTCACAGTGAGCTTCAGCTGTCTGCAGATGCTGGGCTTCATTTATAAACACAGATGAAAGAGAAAGCGTTGACTTTCTAAATGTAAGACCATGTGTTTAAATGATACGACCCTTATACGTTCTTGACCTTTCAAACTATTTAAATTTTGCCACGTTTAGAAACTAGGGTTATAACGTATATGGTATTAATTCTCCAAGCTATTTTTATTCAGACAGACAAAGTAGTAGAGGAGAGGGGTAGTGACATTTAAAACTGGTTCATTTAAAGCTAAAAGCTGGCTATTGATCAAGGGTATATAGCTCAGTGGTAGAGTACTTGGCTAGTATGCATGAGACCCTGGGTTCTAACCCTAGGAATGCTAAAAATAAAGATATCTATTAAAACAGAGAGAAAGGAGGTATGCTGTTGAAGTTCTGTGTTTTGAAAGAATGCTCTTTAAGTAGTATTCTAGGGGGAGGGGGGGTTGGTCTGTAATAACTCTGCAATTCTCCAAGAATCTCAGTGAGAAACAGTGGCGTGGATTTGCCATAATTTCTCAAATTCTCTTGAAATAATCTATTTCCCAAGGAAAGGTTGAAGGTGTCTCTTCTTGGAAAGACTTTCTCTATTTCTACCAATGAAAATTCACTTTCTCTTCTGTCCAGTTAAACTTCAGAGTCAGGATAACAGCAAGCCCATTTTGGTAAAAGACTTGCTATTCTTCCTATTGGAAGAGCCAGGAAATATTTGTGTATGAGGACCATGCAGTTCAGACAAGATCTGTTGTAACCAAATTTGGAGAAATTACTTCTTTAATTTCAGCAGTATTCCTTTTTCTTTCCTGCTCTAGAATTGGATATATTTCTGAAGCGGTCTTTGTTTTGTCTTCATGATCAAGACCTGAGGTACCTAAAAGACAGAAATGTATATGAAAGAGAAGTTTTTAATATTTTCCAATGGGAAAGTTATCCTAAAATATCAATTTCCAAACCATAAGTGATCAAAGGTGCTTTGAGCCATGTTGCTGGTTCTAGGAAAGCGCACAAATTTAAAACTAGAACAGACCAGTTGAATGATATTTGAGCTAATAACATGGCCTCTTGGGACACTAATTACACTCATGCTTTATACAGATGAGGCTAAGTGGAACTGTGTCTTATCTATGACTTCTGAGACTGTATTTCCTCCTCATTGCCCATTCACTCACTGGGAAGGCCCAGCATCCCCTGCGAGACTGCAGTTTCACAGACATTGAGAAAAACACACACGGGAAGCCAAGCTGCCATTTTGGTCTTGGCATTTCTCTTGAGAGAGTGTGGGGGTAGCAAGTTGTAGCCTAGCAGAAAGACATGGAAATGGCAAGGGACTTTAGGGCCCATGGGATGATGAGGTAGCCCCTTACAATATCAAGCGAGGGGGAAGCATTTATAAACTTGCTTTCGTTTGTTTTGTTGTATCTGTTTTTTTCTCTCTTTCTGCTAATATTCCTATTTTAGTGCTGCTTTGGCTAAAGTCACTGTAAAGGAAACATTGAAGTAATAGAAGCCACATACCTCACTTTATTTATTTTGACATCACTTTCTTTCCTCCCCTCCCCCCAATTATGAACGGAAATAGATAAGCGGGGTTGAATTAGTCAAGGCCATATGTTGCATCTTGACTTCCGGTTTCCAGGGGAAGAGGGCAGGAAACCATCTATTCATATTAGGAATCTAGATGTCCATTTATTTAACAACTTACGTTACCCATTATATTTTGTTCAAAAATGTAAAAATGTTATTTCTAATGCTTAGGACAGAGTATATGAATTGATCTGTCTTTATCGTTTATAAATTTTCCATTTGGATAATCAGAACAGGGAAGGAGTTTTTTGCTGTGCTTTTAGGCTATCAGCAACTGTTGTCCCTGGCTAATCTTTGGTTGTAAGTCTGTGGGAACCATAGCCTTGCTTACAGACAGGCAGAAGGGTTAATGCTGTCCCAAGTTCTGTCTCTGGATTGCTCATTATTGTTCATGCTCCTGTTTTAACCAAGTTGGCAGAGTTTTGTCTAAACAGAGATACACAACAAAAGAAAATTAATTGGGGCAGTTGGAACTAGTGATTGAGCTATATGGAGTGTATTCAAAGAGATGACATTTTTTGGTGTGTGGTCAGGAATCACAGTTGCTAACAAGTTTTTGCCAAGCGGAGAATAACCTACCATGATAAAAAAAAATTATAGTCATTTTAATGATCTCATTTGTGAAATAGATAAGTGTTACCGATTTGCTCAAAAATGCATGTTCTTAAATTATTTTTAAGAATCGCATGCATTTGAATTGGCTGTTAATTGGCCAAGCAATGCATTTCTGTATAAAGACAAAACTTCAGTCTGCTTCTATTCAAGATACCACATATTAAGGGTTAGGAGTACAGCTCAGTGATAGGTTTAGTGTGTGAGAGGCTGAGGGTTTAATCAAGCATCAAAAAAAAAAAAAAAAAGATGTCATCATATTATATTTGAATAAGTGCCAAATGAATGACATGAACTATATAGTGAATCCTTGTTCATGAAAATAACTGGTTTGGTATGGTTTGGTGGATGGAAGGATACTGTCACTTAGCGTGATCTGAGGCCATGAGAAACAGCCTGACACATCTGTGGGGCCCAGCATGAGGGGCAGAGGAGTCCTTTCATCCTAAGACAGCGAATTTTGTACTGTGGCCTTGCGGTCTTGGTCATCTCATCTGTACTTTCCCTGTGTGTTCAGATTTGGGTCCAGTCTGCATAGCACAAAACACAACCACAAATACAATGCCGAGGTAGACAGATCTTAAAGTTCTGAGAGAAACATGAAGAAGGAGCAGGTCACACATTGTAGGCACCCTGCTGGCATCTAGCACATGTTTACAGATGCCTGCAGAAGATTGCTCAGCAGCCACGAGAGGCTTGCCCAACATTTGCAGTTCATAGCCGAGCCTGGAGGTTCAAGTGAAGAGATTGCGCCTTCTCAGGAAGCCTGTTTCCTTGATGATAATTGCTTGGCTGTCTTCCTAACTAAGCAAATCAACAATCTGACGTATGGTGGGGGTACAGTAAGTTATGGAAATAAACCAGTTTTCCAAGTACCTGTTTAGTTTCCTGACATCGGATTGCTCATAAGTCAGTATTGCAAGAAAATCCTCATTGATTGTGTAATATTGTAATTTATGTAATGTCTTACCGAGTCTGTCCTCAACTGAGGAATTAGTCAGAAGGCGATTAAAAATCTTTTGTTTTCATTGTTCATGAGAGACTCTGGGTTTGCCTGCAGTTTCACATTATTGGTGGGTAGAAACCTCTTTTGGGATTTGTTATGGTTGAGATCTAAAATGTCCCCTGAAGGTCTCATGTATTCAGAGGCAGAGCTGTTAGATGGTGATTGGATCTTGGGGTGCTTTGCTCATTGTGGATTAACACATTGGTGAGTTCATGGCTGAATGTGCTGTTACAAGATGGAGCCCACTTGGAGATAGATCATGGTGGTGGTGGGGCTTGAGCTAAGAGCATCGTTTCAGTTCTTTCTGCTGGAACAAAATACCTACAGCTTGAAAGAGGAGGGGTTTATTTTGGCTCATGTTTTTTAGAGGTTCAGTTCATGGTCAGCTGGCTCTAAGCAGAAACAGAATGTTGGAAGGACCTGGCAGAGGACAGCTGCTCAGGGCATGTTAGCAAGGAAGCGTAGGGCAAAAATGGAGCCTGGGAGGGAGATATGCACTTCCAGTCATGCTACCAGTGACCTACTCTGCTCCCCATTCCCAGTAGCATTAGCTATAGTGCTGACTAATTCAGTCACCTTCTAAACACATGAGTCTTTAAGGGCCATTTTATTTCTAAACCCTAACACATGTATTCTTGACTCTGGATCCTCTCTCCTTATTCTGCTAGCTTTCCTTCACTGTGCCTTTCCACTGTGCATTTCTGTCTTGGAGCCAGCTGACTTTGGACTGAATTCACTGGAAACTGAGGCAAATAAACCTCTCCTTTAAGTTGCAGATGTCAGGTATTTTATCCCAGTGATAGGAATAGGACTAAAACAGATTTTTTTTTTTTCAGTATTGGGATTGAATTCAATTCAGATTGAACCCAGGACCTTGCACATGTCTGGCAAGTGCTCTAGTGTTGAGTTACATCCTCAGCCCTTTTTGTTTTATTTTGAGTTGCCTGGGCTGGCCTCAAATTTCCAACTCTCCTCTCTCAGTCTGCCCAGTAGCTGGGATATAAGCATGCACACAATCACATCCTGACCCTTTGGGATTTTTACAAGAAGATTCACAGTTGGGAGGCTAAGACTGAAGGATTGGGGTTGGAAGCCAGCCCAACACAGCAAGACCTAACTTCCCATTTATTATGTAATACAAGCATGCACTAATAAAAAGGAAAGGTCATGGATCCTGATGAATGTAAGTATGGATGAAGGTATTAATTTATAAGCAGGCTCACTCTTTTAGGGTTCAGTAAAGCATTCAGAAAGAGATGTTAGGGTCTGCTGTGGAAGTTAAGACCATGAAATGTTGTTGAGTTGGGTTGTCTAGAATAATGGTGCTCACCTACCTTGATAATTCAGATGATGTTAGCCATGCAGAACCAAAATTTTATTAAATATATTGATTGACATGTTTAACCACTAATTGAGTAATTGGTTGACTATTGTGCAAGGCATAATTCTTGTTCTTCAGGACTGAGACAGTCTAGTTGAAAAAGTATTTAATTTGGAAGCACCAAATTAAATAATCCTCTCTGATTTCAGACTATCAGACAATGACATAAGGTGTATGTACAGAGTTAATCATCACAGGGGTAGTTTAGCCACTTCTGTGATCCAGAAGAGAAGAATTCTCTAAGGGCTGCCTTCATTTAAGAAGTCATCACCAAGAAGAATATCAGAAGTGTTCAACTTGTAGAGAGAAGCTTGGATCAGTTGCTCAGATGGTTCAGCAGTGACCCAAGAGCAAGGAGTATTGTGACATTAAAAAAGAAAAACCAAGCAGCAAGTAGGGAGTGCTGAGATGGCAGGTTGAAATTTAAGTTACTACAACTGAGGGAAGTCTAACCTGGGTACTCACCTGTGAGCCCTGGGATAGAAGCATTGCGAGAGCTGGGTGCTTGTTAGAAAAGCAGAACCTCATGCCCCAGTCTATGCTGACAGACTCATGAATATTTGGCTATAGCATCTGGGAATCTGTTTTTTACAAGTTCCCGGTTAATTCTTCTGCGTACTACATGCTGAAAAAGTGCTGCTCATCAATTTGGGCTTCGTCCCCAGTGATGGTGGGGACCCTCGCAAGAAGAGAATTGGCGTCAAGATGGTCTTGGCCTCAGTAGTCTCTGCTGTGTTTTCGCTCTCCTGCTACTAGCACCCACGGGTTGAGATCTCTCTAGAAGCTGTAGTTGTCCATCTGTTCTCCGAAGCAGTTTGTGAAAACTAGGGGTAGTGCCTGTGTGAATGAAAGCTATGGTATATGTGTACAAGAAGGAATTTGTTCTCCAAGTGCATGCTTTACAGAAAAGTATTGAAATGAACAGGAACACATACCTACATAGTGCTTGTGGGTGAAAACATAAAACTGGTTCGTATGTTTTTGACCTTTAAGAAAATCAGTCCCCGCTGTCTTAAATCAATTCATTTATCTGGTTTTGTCAGCAAATTTAGATTTCTTGAGAGATTCAAGACTACCTGTAGAAAAACAACCTGAACAGAGGCTTAGTGTGCTGACCTGGATATACACCCTGGAAACTACACCACACACGTCTTTATTTGAGATACATAAAACGTGAGCTCTATTGAATGATGTTGAGGGTGAGCTCTGGTGTCTTGGAGACAGACCGGGCTTTGGAATAGACCAAACTGACCTCAGGTTCGGGCTGTAATGCTTAACTAGCTCTGTGACTTTAGGCAAGTCACCTGCTCCTGAACTTGATGTGTGCTTTCAGGAGTTTAGCATCCACGGAAGAGTAGCTCATAGTTGATGTCTGGTGGATGCCCAGTAAATGATAACCATTTTCACTTGTTAGTTGTATTTTCATACTTGCCTTGGGTTATAATTTGCTAAGGGAAAAGAAAAAAAGAAAAAGTCCAAGATGGAGCTGGTTTGCGCCATCCATATTATTGGTGAAGTTTTCCAGGTTTAAAGATGTATCCCTGTGCCTTCGTGTTCTTTGTGCCTGGAACACCCAAATTCTGCTCAGCTTGATGTTCTCTCCTGTGGTAGTCCTGCTTCCCCATGGAGCTTCCCTTCAGAGGTAACACAGTACCATCCCTGGTGAGAGCTCTCAACTGGAGCATCTCGTTTCCCTGACTAGACTATGGTCCTTTTGAAAGCTCTTTGAAATACAGACGAATTGACTGATTTGAAATCTGTCCATCGCTAAGCCATCTGCAGTGACAGGATGGGTGCTAGAGCCTCAGAAATTAGGACCAGTACTTCCCTGAGCTGTGTTTATGAACCGGGTGTCTGCAATCATGATAATCTCTTTTCATTTCTTATGTAGTAGCTATTGTTTCATCTCAGTTGTGCAGATGGGATTACCAACACCTCAAGTTCACAGACAGGGAATGTGTCCAAGTTCACACAGCTGGGATATAACTGAGCTAGGCCTTGAATCCAGGCAGTCTGAACCAGCAGCTGAAGAGGATGAGAAGAGCTGTCAGAAAAAATTAAACACCTGTGGAAAGTACTTTTGACAGGGATTGACCTCAAGCTGATCATGAACTGTTTCCATGTGGGGTCCCAGGCTCCTGAAAATTTTTTCTAATTCACAGCATTAGCATTCCTGTTAGAGAATGGATTTCTACACTGAGAGATACTGGCTACCAATTCAGATTATTGATTCTCAGTCCATTTCAGAGCTTCCACCTCATCCAACAGCTTTTACCTGCTGTGTCTACATCTCAACCTTTCCAAGCAGCTGAGAACAAAAGGCTTGTGGACAGGTTAAACACAGACTATTTCTGTTCTGCTCTGCAAGCACCGGAGCCTACCTCATGCGACTGCGTGATGTGGATCGGAGTCTGTGCTCATATATCTTCAACAAACAACATGTACTGGGATTCAGCACTTTCTCCCAACAGCACAGTGCTTCATCAATTCTTTGCAGATGGCCTTGTGCTATTACACCAAATATTTATAGGTTTATCTCACCACACTGCTCACACTGTTCAGAGTAAACCCAAGTGGAAATGAGTAGATCAAAGAATTTAATAATCCACACACCCCCATTCATGCTTTGTCATCTGATGAAAGTATTAGTGAGTTCATATGGAAATCCTTTCCAGAATCCCTGCAGCCTCCAGCCTTGCCCTTTGAGATTTAAAACAAAGGAGTTGGCTGTCAAAATTCACAGGATTGAGGTGTATGTGTTTATAGTGTCTTGTTTGCAAGTGCCAGTTACCCCAAATCAGCACATCTTAGTTTTACTTTTGTGAAAACAGTCAGAACATGAAAGAGGATTTAGCAGAGTAGAAATGTCACCTACACTTTCTTGTTTCTTGCTACCATGAAGTGGTTTGTTTGGTCTGGGCAACCATGCGTACGAACCCAACAGCACATCTGCAGTACTCAACCAGGGAAGTCTGAAGTGGCTGCCTTTTCCCCTGTCTTTGTCTAATGCCATCAACCCAAATATTCCCAACTAAGTGGGTTATATTTGTTTTCCACACTTGAAGAACTTTCCACAGTTACTTAGGGTCAGCTTCCTGATACTTGTCTTTAAAACTCACAGTAACTTCTTCCTCATTATTATTATTAATTTCCTCCTCTTCCTCCTCTTCTCTTTCCTTCTTTCTTCTTCTTCATTGGGAATTGAATCCAAGACCTTTGCACTAAACAGCATCCTCAGTCTTTTTCATTTTTTAAAAAATTTTGAAATAGGGTCTCACTAAGTTGCTTCAACTTGGCAGTTCTCCTGCCTCAGCCTCCCCAAGTGCTAGGGGGCGGAACTTACATATTCTTAGAAAAGAAGTGATGAAGAGTCAGTCACTTGTCTGTCTGAAAAATTGAGAAAGTCTCCTTGATTGTTTTCCCAGCACTGACTGGCCACTTTAACATAGGTGGGACACATTTTAACAAAACTTACTTCTAAACAGAGTTAAACTGGCAAAGAAGGAAGATAGAGACAACAATAGCAGCACTGATAAAATGGCTCAAGATTGAGCTAACCCAAGGCTGTAGGCCTTATTTGCAATAGTATTTGGCACATTGGCCTCCTGGAGGTCAGAATTCGAGTGTGACCTGTGTAGGTAGTGTCTTTTCTGTTGACCCAGGTGATGATAAGGTGGTTCTGAGTTCCTGGATCACAGGAGCTGCCTCCTGGCTGTGTGGGGCCCACCTCCAGCAGCACTGAGCTGGCCGCCCTGGAGGCTCTTTCTGTTCTTTACTGAGCTGCACAAGCACTGGAACTAGGCAAGTGGGATTCACAAGAAAGGGGCATTATGAAGAGGACCTGTTGTTCACTTACTTCCTGCTAGGGACACAAAAAGTCATGTGTATGGACCAGGCCAAGTGTGATGCTATCCATTTCCTGGGTTGTATGAGCAGCCTGAGCTCATGGGAAGAGTGTTGGTAACAGGCAACCCCATCGGGTAGTCCTTGGCTGAGCTTGCAAAGGAGATTAATTAGATCAAAAATACTTTTAGGCATATGGTTAAAAAGACTTGTGAGAAACCTTCCAGAGCTCCTTAATTTTACCTTCAAAAAGGTGACTGTTGGTGCCAATGGGCACCAGTGAGAAACACATTTTTTTTTCCTTTCTACTTAAAATATTTCTTGGTAGCATCAAAGACAGTTGTGCCTGTGTCATCCTCTTGACATCTGGGCAGATGGGACTGCAGGTGGACCCCTGGCTTACCACAGAGTATGAAAACTCTGCAGGGTGACTAGGCCTCTGCTCTGGAGACTGAGGGGAAAGTACCAAAGGCTTGCTGTACCCCTGAGATCTAAGCGAATAGTTGGGACACAGGACAAGAGCCAGATGCCATGCCTCACAAGTGATAAATGACGGAGAAGGCAGCCAATGGAGTGAACCAGGAGAAATCCAAGATCTGGAAAATAGTGACTCAGCCTGGACATAGAGCAGTGGAGGAAAACAGTGTCCCCAAACAGCACTGCTGTGCTTTCCATGGTGGGTTTCCTGTCTAAACTCTTGATTCTGTCGTTTTGAAAGATACAACGAACAATACACCATTCCTGCTTAACCATGGACACTGCTGCTGCTCTCCTGGCAGGAGAGCACTCTGGTGACCAGCCTGTGAGATGGAGTCTGGCTGGGGGCTGCTTACTATGGTGTGGGATAGAAACTGCATCAGACACAGCCAACCCTGTAGGAGTGAAAGTGTCTGATTGACTGGACTGAAACTCTTCTCCTTTGCTCTGGCTCTCACACCCAGATGGAGGCGTAGGGGCCACCAAGGCAGTGACTTGTGGTTGTTCCCTGGGTTAAGTACAGCTTTAATCAGAAGCAGGAAATGTTTATTTGAGCTTTGCTAAGAGTCAGTTTGGTGCAGTTTTAGGTCATATTAAATTTGGGCCAAATGCTTTAAGTCAAATCAGTATAGTTTTAAGTAATTAGAAACAAGTAATACACATGCATGAATAAAGTTTATACCTTCTCAACCAGCAGACTGAGTTGTAGAATTTTTACTATCTGGCCAATTGTCATTGTGATAAGGGTTTCCAAGAAAAAAAGGTATCTCTCCTTTTACTAAAAGTAGGATTAACTCTGCCCTTTCTTACTTATTATAAGAAAAAACCACATCTGTATACAATACCATTTAGCCTTTAAAAAGAAGGAAATTCTATTATTTGCAATAATATACAAAAGAAAATGGAGGGCATTCTGCTAAGCAAAATAAGCCAGACACAGAAAGACAAATATTACATGTAATTGCTTTATATGATAAAACTAAAATAGTTGAACTCATAAAAGCAGGGACTTGCCTCTTGGTTCATGTGTACTTTATAGTCCTAGAGCTAATTGGATCACAGCAAGTTAAAGGCCAGTCTAGAATATATAGTGAGTTCAAAACCAGCCTGAACTACAGCCTGAAGTCCCTGTCTCAAAAAACAAAACAAAACAAAACAAAACTCTAGGGACTAGAATGGTGGTTGCTAGGGATGTGGGAGAGGGAGTTGTCAAGGAAGTGCTGGTCAAGTTCTGGTTGCCTAAAATGAGTACATTCTAGACACCTGCTGTGTAGTGAAATACCTAGAGTCTGTGCTACTGTACTATGTGTTATGCTAAGGGTACTTGTTCTGTTGTGATCTACTGCATATACGTGAATAATAAAGAGAGTAGGAGAAACTTTCAGCAGTGATGGATGTGTTGATGGCATAGATTGTAGTGTTGCTTTCACACTGGTGTATACATGTCCCCAAGTTCATCAAGTTCCTTCCATACATGAAATATTCACAGCTTTTTGTATGTTGCTCATAACTCAATAAAGGAGCTTTTTAAAAATGAATTAAAACAGTGCCTTGTATTAAAAAAAGAGACAGCTATGTGAAATCTCATTTTATATTTCCTAGAATTCCGTTGGTGATGGAGTTGATCGTTATTGTAAGGGTTTGGTGGCAATAACTCTGAATTTGGCATCTTCAGCAATGGGAGGTAGAAGGTGAAGAAGGCCTTTTAAAAAGGGCCAGGAACGTGTGAGAATGGCTTTTTGAACATCATTAAGGTGATTGTTGTTGTTATTGCATAAGAAAATTTATGTTATTAATGATCTTTATTATTCAGATGAGGCTCGTTTTCTCTGAATTGACAGATGAGTCTTGAGTGAGAGAAAAAGGTCTTTCTCTTTAGTATGCTGTTTTTCCTTTGTAGCTTAACAATTAATACCAGGGAAATAAGTTTTATTGAGGTAAGTTTCCCAAAGTAGTTGGATCTTTCTTTTGGTTCTACCCAGAAAGTGTAATAGTGAAGGAGAGTAACTTTTCATTCCCTTTTAAAATTTTTAAATTTTTTATTAGCCCATATTTGCCATACATAATCTATACATTCACCATGGGGAGTTGGTGTCATGTATGTGTCATATATAATCGTTTTAATTTTTGCCTTCCTCTCCCCTCTCTTCCTTCTTCCTCCATCTCTAGATCTCCTGCTCATTTGACAAATGATCATTCTCTTTGGGAGCTAAGAAGATATAAACCATATACATAGGACTCACAGTCTTGATTTGATTCAGAGAGTTTAGTACATATGATACACAATCTTGTGTTGCATTCTGTTGCTCTCCGTGATCCATTCTTTGCTCTTGGAAACAAATCCATGAATGTATCATTTTCCATATCTCCCAGGCACCTAGCTGAGGGCTGAGCACTCAGGAAAGACTTATTGAATTGATTAGTTAGATGATTTGGACATGAAAGGGAAGAGGAGATGGTACATTGGAGAAATCATTCATGCCGTCACTGGTGCATCAAAGACACAGTGTTCCAAGTCTAGTCTTTTGTTGATCGCTCATGTGAAATTGACTTGAAAGTGATAGAATCTTTGCACATGTAAACATCTCACAAATGATGGAGAATGTGTGTCCAAACAAATCCAGTTGGCAGGACATGTGGTGCTGCTGGGAGGAAGCCTCTAGCTATCTGTTCATCACACCTTGTGAGAGGGACGGCGCCCAGCTTCCCTGCAAGGACAGGAAGGCTGGTCCTCTGGGAAAGTGGTGTTCAATGCATATCTCAAATACATGGGGTGGTCCTTTCAGCTTGTAGGTCATTATTAACTATTCTTAACCTAAATGACCATGACACTTAATCTCTCTCTTAATTTCATTATTTTACTTGCTATCACAAGACCGTAACTTTTTAGACATTCAATGGAGATTAAGGGAGGAGGAGGTAAAATAAGGCTTTTAAAAGCTTTGATTACCTCAGAAAACATATTTGCTTACTTTACCAGGAAGTTGCTTTTTTGTTTTGTTTTCTACTGATGCCAAGAGGGGATTAATGAGTAGCCTCTGGGTTTGCCAGCTTTCTTTTGATTTCAGTTTATATAATTAAGTGGTTCCCAGAATGACTTGAGGTTCTCGCTCTGTATCAAAACACACTTCTCAAGTGTGTTGTAGTTAGAGGTCAGCGACAAGCCCAAATCACTCAACAGAGGGAGGAGAAGGGAAAAACTTATCTTACTTTAAAACATCCCTGACATCTCAAAAGGGTTGATTATGCTTTGGGGCACATTGAGCTGTACTGAAAGAGAGCAAGTTAAAATTAAAAGTTCAAAGTGGGCTAAAGTAAGAATAATTCATGATGAGGTTAAGAAAAAGAACACTGGAAACCAACTCTGGGTTACTCGTGAAGTTCTAGCACCAGAAACCTGGGCTGTGGTGGTCAGTAAAGAGCACAGACACTCAAGATGGATGCACTGGGGATCTTGTGTACATCAGCTCAGCTCTAAGTGCTGGAGGAAAGAATTCAAGCAACAAAATTCCTCCTCTCCTGATGCTCAGTGCCTGCTTAGGCAGTCTTGAGCTTATGTTCAATAGGGTTGCTCAGGGGCATAAGATGTCCCTTAAAGGCCAACAAGAGGGCTGTTCCAAGCCATAACCAAGTGCTGGATTGTTGATGGGGATCGACCCAGTGTGACTAAAATGGTCAGAGTAGTCACCCGTCTCTGGAGCCTGAGCGGGAGCCATTCTATGGCAGACTGACCCTTTAACTCATTAAACAGTAAGGACTTGCAGATACAAATATTAGACTACCCTTTGGTCCTATTCCTGTCCTAAAGCCCTTAATCTTTTTCCACTGTAGCACTTGCTTTTAAAGGAGATTCTATCAGCTTCTCTTTGGAGTCTCTATTTCCCTCACAAACATAGGCCAGAATTACTAAGAGTTCCTGCCTTCATGAAGCGTATAGACTGTTGGGCAGGGATCATAAGTGAGTTATAGAAATAAGACCTCACTGGGCTGAATGCTGTGACAAAGAATGTAGGGGATTTACCTTGTCATACTAGGGGGACTCGACCTTGTCAGAGAAATAAGTCAGCTTTCTTGAGAGGAGATTACTGCAGTGAAATCCGAAGGCTGAGGATGGGTTCACTGTGGGTGGAAAGAGGGAAAAACATTCCAAGCAGCAGGAACAGCATATGTCAAGGCCCTGGGGCAAAGGTAATAAGGGACAGTTGGAAGGCAGATGACTCAGAAGGTCATACAGGCCTCGAGACACACTAAAGAACTTTCATTTTGTTCTAAGAGTAGCAAGAAGCTTTTTAAAAACTTGAGCAGTAGAGTGCAAAAGAGGAAAGGGAGCTGAATCACAATCAGATTTCCATTTGGACAGGGTCGCTCTGTCTAGAATGCAACCAGCATTTGGAGGGGGACTGGAATGAATATGGGGAGTATTACTGACAAGGTGACATAAGAATCTAGACAAGAGATGACAGTTGCTTGGGCCAGACTGGTGGTCATGATGGGGGAGAGAGAGAGAAGCAGACAAATGTCAGAGCTGCAGGGTCACAATAGGTAAAAGCCGGAGGGTGTTGCAGCTGAGGTAAGAGATGAGGAAGAGAAGGATTCAGGGTGACTGCCAGTTTTTTGACTTATAAAACTAGCTTTGAGCCAGCCTGCCCGAGAGATGATGGAGTCAGTTTGGACATGTTGGGTTTGAGTGCCTGAGAGGCATCTGGAAGGAGACAGAATCTCATTTGGGTATGTGGAGCTTGTAGGGGAAGTCCCGAGCGGAGGTCCATGTGTGAGCCTTCCGGGGAGAGGGCCTCAGAAACTCAGGGTGTGGAATGGCCCAACGGGGCAGAATGAGGAAACCGGAAGGCCTGGGACTGGGCCTTCTGGGATTTTCATGCTTCATGACTGCGGGGAGAATCCTGTAAGATAGACAAAAGAGTGCCCGCCAGACCTAGAGCAAGAAAACCAGCCCGAAAGCCAAGAGAAGCAGTGTTTGGTCAAAGAGGAGGTGGTCAGGGAAGAAAGCTGGAGAGAGGGCAGAAAAAAAATAAAGATTCAATAATAAGGTTAACAATTCTAATACTGTTAATAACAATAGTCACGGGCAGCCATTGCGGAGTACCAGTTATGAGCCAGGAATTTGAACGTGTAGTTTAACCTTCATAAGATGTCGGAAAGGCATGTTATATGACCCTTATCTTTACAGACCAGAAAACTGGGGATGGAGAGATAAAGTCGTCTGCCAGGGGTCACACAGCCAGTGTATGAGGTCTTCTTTCTCATACCACAGCCCCTATCTTTAAATGTGTATTTTCAGCGTTGGTAGGATAAAGGCAGCCAGGAAGGAAGGAAGGAAGGAAGGAAGGAAGGAAGGAAGGAAGGAAGGAAGGAAGGAAGGAAGGAAGGAAGGTGGGACAAGAGGATTTTTCCTTTCCTTCTTTCTTTCTTTTTTAAGTCAGAGTCTTTGTGTGTCATTCAGGCTGGCCTTGAACTCACTGTGCAGCCCAGTGCCAACACACTCAGCTTGGATTTTTCTTTCTAAAGATTAGGATTCTTTCAGTTACAGATAAAGAACTACTGCATTGTTGCAATAGCCCAGGTTCAGGGTAAAGATGGTGAGGATGGATCGCCTGCACGGTAGTGTGGTTCCTCTAGTAGGGGACACTGTTAATAAATGACGCCTCCCCACTTGTCTTGTGAAGGGCTTGCCCAGGTGCTCAAGGGCAGAGGTCCTCCAAGTGTGGTCCATGGACCAGCTACATCAACATCCCCTACAAACTAGCTGGAAAAGCAAATTTTCAGGTTCTCCCCCAAGTCTGAATCAGAGATCCTGGGTGAGGGGTCCAGGAATATGGCTTCTCGTAAGTCTCTAATAATTCTTATCTACAAGTTTGAGCACTCTTGTTCCTGAGAGAGTCCTTGAAAAGAAAAAAGAGTAACTCACAGTGCTTGTTTCACACAGATGTAAAGCACAGAATGAGAGTCTGTGGTCCTTAACCTGGGCCCCACGTCGGAATCACCCAGAGAGCTTTGACCACGGTACGGGCTCAGTTCCCACCTTAGAGGTGCTGACTTGTGCCAGTATCATGCTGGTTTCTGCGCTGAGGATGTGATAGAGGAGGGGTGACTGGACGAACAGTCAGCAAGGCAGCCGTGTACTCTCAAGTTCAAAATTGTGCTCTGGGCTTAAAAACCAGACAGGCCTCAAAGGGGAAGCGCAAGGTGAACAGAAGGGAAGTTGGACTGCAGACACTTTGTGAACAGCAGTGAAGCCTGTGTAGTTCCAAGACGTGGAGGGGGAGAAGGTGGTTAGGGTTGGTAACAGACATTTTTTTTCTCATTTCAGCAGCTTCTAATCAAAGTTGTATATGAGTTTACTTTTTTCCCTGCATCATCACAATTGTTTCTTCCTCATATTTGTTCTTTTCCTTTCCTACTTGGCCACATTTAGCTTCTCAGTCCAGGATCTTTTTTAAGTTTTGTCAAGTTGTAAGCTGGTGATGACCACCATGCTGAGGTGAATGCCCACATGGACAGTTGTGCCGTTCGCCTTTCCCCTCTGTACCCATTCATTCATTCAATGGAGATGGCGTATTTTTTCCCGTAAACCTGGATTCCTTTGCCAATCTGCTGACCTTTATAGTGTCCTCACACAACCTGAACTTCATCATACTCTTGGATGGGCATAGATGGAATCTTGTACTTCTGCTTCAGGTCTTTGGAAGGAAGTGAAGATATAATCTTCCTGCTAATGTGGGATGGTGCATTAAAATGCCTTTTATGATTCTTGTTTTGGTCCAAAGTTACAAAGGGTTTGAACTCTGTTTTGGCCCCTGCAGTTCTAGAAGTGGCTTCAATGGGATTCTAACAGTCCTTAACTGTGGGCTCACTGTCACAAAGGTGAACATAATGAAGGAGGTATGCTTCCTAAGTAAAGTGGCACCAGGGCTCACTTTTATGATCTGGGTGATAAACTGTCTCCTTTGGGAAACCTCACTTAGACTTGTCTGTGTGTTAAGCATACACCCTGCCCATCTGGTCCCATAATGCTTCCTTCCCAACTGATCTGGTCATTGTCTTGGTCCCTAAGATGCTCACTATTTCCATCTAGAACACTCCATGGCCCCCCACATCAGAGAGTGGCCCTTTCTCTGAATCCTTTCAGCAACCACTGTCTCTAGTGTACTTTCCTCCTGGGTTGTTTTATTTCTGTCGTTCTGCCCTTGCCACATTTCCAATCAGAGTTAGTAACTCCCCCTTACAAACACACCCAAAGCACTGAGGACTAATACTCCCTCGCCTGCTGCCTGGTACAGCATCCCACATGCTAGGCTCTTAGGGAAAAAAAAATGTCAAAGAACTGCAAAAGTGGATTTTGTTACATCCTCTGTCTTTGTTAGCATAGATTACAGACAATGAAGTGCCACCTTCAGTGAGGTGTGGTTGTGGCTTGGCCATTCTGAGGGATGCCTTGAGGAAGAACCATAGGAATCCTGGGAGGAACAGCCTCCAAATCATAACAGGGAATGGTCGTCTTCCTCTCGTTCCTGCATGTCACTAGTATTGCAGAAAGTGTTACAAGTTATTTCACATTCCATTGTTTCAAATTTCTTAGAACTACCTTAACAAATTACTACAAACTTAATGTCTTTTGAAACAATAGAATTGATTCACAGTTCTAGAGGCCAGAATCTGAGACTGGTCTTGCTGGGCCAAAATTAAGGTGTCAGACCCTAGACTAGTCTCCTTCCAGAGGCTCTGTTCCTTGCTCCCTGTGGCTTCTGGTGACTTCCTGCATTCTTTGGCTGGTGGCTACATCACATCAATTTCAGCCTGGAGAACCAGCCTAATCCCACCTTCTCAAGATCCCTGATTTAATCATGTCTGCAAAGTCTTTTTGTGTCCTATCAGTACTCACTCAGGTCATGAGTCAGGATTCTTTTTGAAGACCGTTAAACAACGTACTACACATACGAAGGTACCTAATAGCTAATGACACAGCTCAAGTTATCATCAAACCAAAGATCTGGTTCTCTTCTCTGTCAGTTAAGGACTTCTTCTAGATCAAGTTCATATCCATAAAAGTAAAACAAACCTATTTTAACATATATCCTAATTTGTGTCCCTCATTCCTCCTTCCTTTTGGATTGTGTGCTCCCGGCGTTCACTCACTTCTGAGCTTTCTCCCCACTGGGTCTTGTTTGTAGCTTACATCAGGCTCACATTTCCTGGCTTGTATAGGCAGCTGCAATGAAATGACTGGTGGTATTTTCTTCTCTCCATTCAGGATCGCCTCTTTTTTGTCATGGAGTATGTCAACGGTGGAGACCTCATGTTCCAGATTCAGCGCTCCCGAAAATTTGATGAACCTCGTTCCCGGTTCTATGCTGCAGAGGTCACATCAGCACTCATGTTCCTCCACCAGCATGGAGTGATCTACAGGTAGCCTCTTCTCTCCCCTCTTTCCTGAAACCCAAGAATAAAGACTTCTCCAGATATTTGAACTGACTTTGGCTCCTGCCCAGCTGGTCTCCGGGCAACAGGCTTTAGATTAGTTGTTTGTTCCATTTTGCTTACAGAGAACTTTTGGAGGGGGCTGTTAATCACTGTGAATGTTAATATTTGAATGGCCTCAGGAGATTTAACCAATTGTTTGTGCCAGTTTTGATTTAAAGCTCCAGCATGACATTTAAAGGCTCAGTGCCGGATGACCTTGAGGTGACCTTCATTTCTCTCTCTCCCCCACCCTCTTCCTTGGACATCAGGGCATTCGCTTGACTTTTTCCTTCTGTGCCATGAACTTCCTCCCCTTCCCAATCTCTTGCCACTTCCTGAGTTTGTTTGGCTTAGTTGTCTCCTGCGATAGAATCAGGGAAGGAGGAGCCACTCAAGGTCTAGGGGTTTATGATCTGGGGTGGGGAATGGCAACTGGACATTATTCGACAGGAAGTGACATTTCGCAGATCGCCCAGTCCCTTATTGCTGCCCAGTCCCTTGCCAAAGAACGAGCGAGCAGGCGTGCGCACACACTAATTTTCTAGTAAGGGAGCATAAGTATTTACACAGACTCTTCTGTGAGGTCAGGAATTCTGGGAGGAGTAAATATTTATAATTAGTAACAAGGACATGAAAGTTCCTTAAGGTTTTTTTTAATGACCATCTATTTCTTCCCTTGGTCTTTGCCCCTCTGTTGTTTTGCTACTTTAATTGGGTGGGAGAGTAGCTGGCTTGGGTTAACCCAGAACTTAGTCATTCACCTAAGCCTTACTGATCTGTTGCTGGGAACAGTGTCCTGGCCTGGCTGAATGTTCTTTGGAGACTCTGGTTAACCCCACCCCAAATTTCCCTTCTCTCTGCAGTCCCTGGGCTTCCTAGAATGGGGAACAGCCTTTCCTGCCCCAGATGAAGGAGCCCACACTCCTCAGCCTGTTCTCACAGCCCTCTATGTTGAGAGGCCATCATTGGTTCGTTACGGCCACGTCCACCATCATTATAAGCTTCAATGCACTAAACACCCCCGTTTATTCCCCTGGTTTCTAGGATTGGGAGGGAGGCACATCTCTCCACATCGTGCCCTGAGATCTCATCTGAACTGGACTCCTTTTGTAAGTTCATACATTGATGGCTGAATTATTTTCCTCACAGCTTTAGAGCTCGTGTGGCTATGATTTGGTGAAAGCCAGAAGGAGAGAAAGTCTTGCTTGCTTCAAATCTCTAACTTCAGGAAGGAATGACCCTCCTTTCACCCCTCCTCCAAGGGCCTAAATGCCCTGTGGTACATGCATGACTATCCCATGCCAACCCAATGGGACAGTCATGCATGTACTTCTAGTGGCTTAGAGCTGCCTCTCTTTCAGCTAGACATGCCAAATACTGCCCCATCATGATTGTGTTAATGGGTTCTAATCAGGCCCATCCAAGATCATGTTCTTTTTGATTTATTCAAATTATTCAGAGCTTTAATTATATCTGCAAAATCCCTGTGTCTTTACCATATAATGTAACATGATCAAAGTGGTGACATAATGTCACTTTTGCCAGATTCAGTCCCTTGGTTAAGGGTAAGTTTTGGGTCCCACCTACTCAAGGGGACGGAGTTAGAGATTATACCAGGGCATGGCCCGGTGGCGGCTTCCTTAGGCTCTGTCTCTGATGGGCCAGCACACCTCTCTTTCCTCCCATCCCACAAGGCCTCTTAGCTTTCCTCCCACTATCTGCCAGCCTCTAGCACGCCCCTCTCCTCTGTGCTTCCTCCATCCAACCAGAAGCTTCCAGCCTCACTGTTTACTCGGCCCATTAGCAAACTGAGTCTCTGCTTTGGCTGGTGATAAATTTCAGTTCAAGGCTGTCATTGCGACACTGGACCTGTGAGGACTCTGCCTTGCTTTGCATACCCTCTCAAGGACCATTTGTTCTTCTCTTTTCAACCCTTAATCTTCTTTCATTCTTATGCTGCATACTCTGGTCTTGCCCACAGTTAATAGCAAGAATGACTATTGAGTTTGATTAGTTTAAAACCCTAATCCCTACCTACCACATAATTCATAAGCTAGTTAGGTAGAGAAGGGAAGGAAAGGAGACATAAAAAAAATCAAGATATCATATCCCCATGATGAGTGTAATCATTGTATACTGCAAACATGTATTAATAAAAATTTGCAAGAAAAAATAAAAAGCTACGTAGGAATCCAGGAGTCAGCTATGTGAGGTCATCCATACTATGAGGCAGGACCTTGTCATTCGCCACTGACCAGAAAAACTATTCCTTGAGACATTGTCCCCACACTGTTCCCATGAGAGTGAGTACAGTCCCCATACTTTCCTAACAGGGATATAGCCTTACTTGGAATCATGGGTCCAAGGCCATACTTGGCACATGACAGATGTGGGAAGTAGAAACAACTTTTGACCCTTATCGGCATCCGCTAACCACGCATCCCACCCTCAGAATCCTGCAAATAACTTGCTGTTCTATGCTAAACACCACTCTTAGTTTTTCTGGGCTTTTTCCCCATTGATCCTGGGATTCACTTGACTTGATCAGTGGTTCCAAGTTCACACTCAGGGGGAACATCCACCCTGCCTTGGAATCCCTGGTTTAAAAAAAAGGTGAGAATTCCATAACTCTGGAGGAGGAGAAGTAGATAAGGATACAGAAGATGGCCCTGAACTGATGATTGCTGAATCTGAATGATAGGTCCCGTTTTTCATCTACTTTTTTTTTTGTTTTTTCATCATAATAAAGAATGAAGATTCCAAGGTAGCGTGCCAAGAGCTTTTGAGTCAGTAGCTCTGGTATAGGTTTCAGGAATCTGCGTGTATTTTAATGCTCCCAGGTGATGTGGGGACTGCAGCTCTGGAAAAGTTCCATCCTGCCTTGAGGACAGTGTCATGTGCCTCAGCTGTGTGTGGCTTTCCCTGACCACCCAGCCTGTCATGCCTCCCCAAAGACAGTCTCTCTCTGTACCCAGCATTTAACAGGTTCACTTTGCTGAGCTTGTGCTTTTATTTATGACCCCCATTCTGGGATAGAGAACCATGCGCAGGAGCGTTTACTTGGTAGCTGAGGACAGTGTCCTGCTTGTACTTGGTGTCGGACACGTTTGTTCCTGTTGTGCTGCTCCAGAGCCTTGCAGTCCAGGGGGCTGCAACCTCAGAGGTGTGCCCTTGAAAGCCTCTGGTGAAAGCACTCCTGACACCTAACACGCACCCCTTCCCCTTGACTCTGAAGAGTCCCTGATGCCTCTTATCTCTTACATTCTACCCTCATGAGCTTGTTGCCTTTGCCCACACTGCCTTGCAGAACAGCTGTGTCAGGTGACAGTCAGTCTGAGGTTAACTGAGAGGCCGTGACTCTGTGTCTTTGCCTGTTCACTTCTGGTTGTTCTGAAGGTAGGCAGAGAGCACGTTTTATATGATACTTGTATGATAAAAGGGGTTCATTTGGGGAATCAGCAAGACCAGGTTTTGGGTAATGAACTTCATGCTGAAGTTGAGAATGGAATTTTCCATCCTCCCTGCTGGCATAGGTAGAAAGGTAGAGATTTGGAAGGATAGACCCTCTGTCCGGAGCTGATTCCAACAACTCTGCATTGGGCATGGTGCCCGCGTATGGTCAATAGCTGCTGACTTCCAGAGCCCACTCCTCTGTCCCCCTGGCATGAAAGAGGAGACAGAGATTGTGATCTGCCTGAGAGGGAGAAGGGAAGACCTTGAGAGGAGGCGGGTACCTTCTTACTCTTGTGCAATCCCAAAGCCAGGCGAAACTGTACAGCCAGAGCTCTCAGCTCTGGCCTAGTGTCCTCGTGCTTTCTGCCTCATCTATAGAATGATGCCCGGCTCTTGGAGTTGTTGGGACTGAGTGACTTCATAACGCTAAGTGATCCTGAATTGTGCCTGCTACACAGCAGGTCTTCAAAAATGTTAGCTAATCATATTAGGCTGTGAATTGGTTTTCACTAGGATACAGTCAAATAAGACTGGTGAGCAGGCTCCACAAGGGATTCTGGAACCACATTGCAACATGGAATTCCTTCTTACTCTTCTTCCTTCTTTCTGATAAAATTGAATATTTTTCGGCAATAAAGGTAGTCATCAAAAGATAATTAAAAAGTTAAGCACTCAGGAAGGTGTGAAGTCAGCTTTCCCATCACCAACCACACAGCTGTCCAGGGGCAAACTGTTACTATTTTCCAGAGGATCCTCCAAGAGATCGTGAACAAGTTAAGGACCCTCTTTGTGACTGATCTTTGTTTGCAAATCTCACATAACACTTGCCATGTCTCCTTTGGGATGGAGCAGAGAGTGGCTGCTGGAAGTCAGAGTGTGTCAGAGCAGATGTAAGCCGGTGGGAGAGGATAGCCATTTTATTTATGTACAGTACTATGAATGGTTAACATTCATCATTTTAAACGCCAGAGAGGATAGTTGTAAATTATGAAACTCTTCTGCTCACTGACTTCCCCACATCTTTCCATCCGTGAGCCATTGCCATTACCCCAAGTCTGTCACCCTGTGTGTCCATCATACTTGCTGTCACCTCAAGACAGGCCTCGCTGGGAAATGCATCCTCAGGTATGATACACACATAGCTTGCTGGTTGAAAGGGGAAGTGTGTGCCTGGAAGCATCTGCCTTTGCACAGTTGGAGATGTCCTGGCCAGCAGGTCTCCAGTTAACCCCACATCAATAACTGGAAGTCTTTGTAAGCCCAGAATCTGAGGCAGGTGGATCACAAGTTAGAGCCTAGCTTGGCCACTGAATGATTTAGCAAGACCCAAAAATAAAAAATAGGAAAAGGGCTGGGGTCGTAGCTCAGCACAAAGGCCATGGGTTCAATCCCCACTACCAAAAAAAAAAAACTAAAACCAAACATACAGAAAAAATTAGAATGTCCAATACTTAAAGCCTTATCTCGGTTCATTACATTATTAGTTTTGTTTAAAGCTAATCCAAGGCAAGGGTGGGTATCTATTCCTTTTGCCCTCCCAGTGCTCTAGGATCTGGTCGCAGAGAATACTTGGGCACTATTTTCTCCACAGAGCGCTGGTCTCGGCTGTCAGCTTCTCCTCACACTTTAGAGAACTGTATTTTAGGCAGACACAGTGGCAAGTGCCTGTAATTCCAGCACTCTGGGAGGGTGAAGCAGGGAGAGCACAAGTTCAAGCCTTGCATGGCAACTTAGCAAAACTCAGCCTTAAAATAAAAAACAAGAAATTAAAAAAAAAATGGCTGAGAATGTGGCTCAGTGTGAAGGCCCTGGGTTCAGTCCTTAGTACTGCAGAAAGAAGGGAGAAGGAAAGGCAGGGGAAGGGAGGAAGGAAGGCAGGCAATGCTATCTGTGTATACACCTCCTGAGGAGCTAAGGGCTGAGTTGCTGATGGGGAGATGTCAGGTGCTAAGGCAGAAATCATGAGTGAATGTTAAACCAAGGGCTCCAGAGACTGTACAATCCAAGTCTTTTTTTTTATAGATGCGGAACTTGGAAACCAAAAGTAGGCAGTAACTTGCCCAAGTTTACACAGTGCAATAGTGTAAAGTTTAAATGTTACTTTAATCGAAGATATAAATATAGATAAAGAGTCACACAGTTTGGTAAGATTTCTATAGAAATAAAGAACAGTTTTCTGCCCGCCCTCCACTTCCAACTCTTCTGGCTTTCAGCATAGAACTCTGTTTCTGAGTAACATGTTCCTGTTGCATGTTTGTATTTCAGCATTATCTAGTGATTTTTCACTATGGAAGATGAGGATTTAGCTCTCTTTTCCTCCCACCATTGACCCCGTATCATATGTGCGAACCCTTCTCAACTCTGCATTCTCAGTATAATTTGCTGTAATTTTGGATAAGTAAATATATACTGTATACATTATTATCACTGAAGTACTCTTTAGAATTACGGTGGGACATGTTATAATTCCTTGTCCCTTGGTACACATTTTTTGGAGTTTGTCTTCCTTGAAGTTAATAATTGTTTCTTTGTTTTCCATGAACTTACTATTAACTCAGCCACACGGTTTCTACAGACTGTCCACCTCACCCCTTAGATTGCTAGATGCGATCGCCATTCTATCAATTTTGTGTTCTTAGAGGCATTTTTCCTGCATCTTGCTCAAGCGCTTTACTTGAAGAGCTCCTGCCTGGGCTCCCTGTCACTGGTCCTTTGAGCACCCTTTGCTTGCTTTCCTGTGTGGCAGAGCCTGTTTCCTGTATCCCAGGTTTTGTCTTTATTAATAAGAGGTGTGACAGAAATGCAAGGTAAAAGTTTAAATTTAAAAAATTTTTACAGTAAAAGATACTTTGCCATTAGCCCCCTCAAAAATACACTTACTTCAAGCACATTTATCCCATTGTTCTTACAACTTTCTAAAGCACTTCTAGAAAGCCTGTTTTATGAGTTTCTTTACAACATATGATCAAAATATGGTGAATGCTACTGCCGAGTGCCATCCAACAGAAAGACGGGCTTGTAAAAACATTACGGTGTGTCTCATCTACCTTATTCACTATCTCTGGCTCCACATGTGACTTCTGTCTCTTCCCCAAGTCAAAATGATGATGGAAGGTAAATATTGTGAATCAGTGCAGGACATCAGAGCAGCCATGACAGTGTACCTAAAGACATTCCCGAAAGAGGACTTCCAGAACTGCTTCAGAGAGTGGCAGGACCAGTTGTGTTCAAAGTGAGGAGAAGTAGTTCGGCAATTTTAATGGCAATGTGTCTTCTACCATAATGCATTTTTTTTAAAAAATTTACACATTAATTGCATTTTTCAGTTGCTCCTTGTAGACTGCCGTGATTTGGTGAAGCATCAGTGGTAGTTTTCTGAGAGACAATTGGAGACGTGAATTATTTAAACTGTCCCTTTATATCTAAAATCATTTTTGTTTTACTGTTAAATGTAGCATACAGTTTGGCACACTGCTCACCCTCTAGGCTGAGTATAAAATTCTAGAGCAAAAGCTACTTTTATTCAAAATTTAAAGGTACTATTCCATTGTCTCCTAACTTCGTGTTGCTATTAAGAAGTCTAAAGTTCTTTTGGTTCTTGATCTTTTGTGTGCATCCGTTTCTTTTTTTGCCCAAAGCTCTCTGCCTGTGTTCTCAGGTCATCTAGCATTGCAGCCTAGGGCTGTTTGTATCCATTGTACTGACGCAATGATAGATTTTTTTTTTTCAGTTTGGAAAATTAAACCCTTCAGCGCTGGAATATGTTGTATTCATTTCTCTAACTTCTCTTTAGAAAGAGAAAACATTTGGAGTAGTCTAAACTGCCTGACTACTTAGTCGAGAAAATACTATCCATGTTTTTAGACTTTCCCCCTTGAAGGCTTTGATTACCCTAGAAAGAACCTTCAGCGTTCTCCTAAGTGAAGAGTCCTGGCAGCCAGCAGGGAAGAAGCCAAGGGAAGGGGAAGGGATGCAGGGCCGGCGTCCAGAGTACAAGGATCTGTGAGCTTCTCTGACTTTCAGTAAGTGCCCGGCCCCGTACCAAGTCCGAAAATCCCAGTTCTCTTCTCCTGAAAATAAACCTCAAGGGATAGTGAAAGAGCGGCGCAGAGAAAACAAGGGAATCTCAGTTTATAATTTTTTAAAACCCAAACTCTGATTTCTCTCCAGGTCACTCTTATCTCCAGAGGTAACTTCCTACTTACACCTCAGCTTTAGAAGAGGAGGGATGAGATTCTGCAGTATAAACATAATTTCTCTTGATTTTCCCCATTGGTGGTTCAGGACTCAGCTTTTTTGAATCTATGAGGTCAGCTAATACAAATCCATTTCTTTTCCAGCTTTGAAAATCTTGTTGCTGTTGTTTCTCCTCCTGTTCTCCCCATCTTTGTGTATGATTTTGAGGAGACAAAAATAGTACATATTCAACATATCTTCTTTATCCAGAAGTCAGTAATAATAAAAAATGATGATGATGATGATGATGGTAATAATAGCTGCAGAGCATCTACACCAACCCTATAAGGGAGCTGCTGTTATTTTTCATAGGATTTATGATCTTCCCAAAGGAGGAGACCTTACCAGATCCCACCGCCTTTACTGGCACTGCCAGGTCACCCTGTCCCTGTTGCTGCTGGCCCGTTTTACATGGGAAGCAACACTGTATGTGGGAGACAGTGCAGAGTTTGAGCAGAGAACTGGAGCTGAATACTGCAAAGCTTCATCTGTGTTGTGTCTTCGCAGGCAGAATAATCAAACTGAAGTCTAGTTTCTGCACTATGTCATGGAAATTCTAATGCAGACCTCCTTGGACTGATCTGCAAATTATATGCAAAAACATGAGCGGAAGTGTTGAGTGTAACCCTTAGCACCTAGGGGCCTCCACCTGTATTGTTCGGGTGGATGGAGAGCACCGAGTGCTGGAGTCAGAGGGTGCTAAGGGCTGTATTATATTCCCTTCACCCAAATTGGTATGTTGAAACTGTAGCCCCCAGTAGCTCAGACTATGGCTCTGCCTGGAATAGGGTCCGAAAACACATAATTAAGGTCCAATGTGGCCATAGGATGGGCTCTAATCGAAAATGATTGGTATCCTTGTAAGAGGAGATTAGGACACAGAAAATCACAGATGGATGGCCAAGTAAACACACTGGAAGAAGATGCCAGCCTGAGGAGAGAGGCTTCAGAACCAACCAGCTGGCTGACACTTGATATCAGACTTCTAGACTCTATAACTGTGAGAAAATAAATCTGTGTTGTTTAACCCACCCAGTCTGTGAATCTAACAAACTAATACAGGAGACCTGGATTCAAGTGTACTTGCTGTGTAGCCCTGGGCAAATGACCTCATCTCTCTGAGCCACTTTCCTCATGTATAAAATGACACCAATAATATCACTATTAAGTAACATAAGATACCAAGCACTGTAGGTTGGTATAACTTGTACAAGTCAAGTGAGCTAATGGACATAAAAATGCCTGTGGAGTCTGTTTTGTGGGGGAGTGAAGACCATCTGCAGTGACGCTAGTGCTGTAAGGCTCTGTTTGGAAGAGCAGAGAAGTAGGTGTGGAGGCCCTGTCCTTTGCAGTGGAAGGACCATCTAGGGCAGGGCCTCAATCTCTGGACCAGGCACCCTTCCAGAGAAGGGAGGCTTTCTTGAGTCATAGTCCATTCTGCTGGTAGTTTGGGGGTTTAGGGAAGGATGTGTAAGTGCATCATCCTTCAGAATCCACAGGGGTTGGTTTCAGGGCCGCCACAGGATACTGCAACCTATCAGTGCTCAAGTTGCTCATATGAAATGGGATATATTTGCATATCACCTCTTCACATTCTCTTGTGTACTTTCAATCATCTCTGGATTACTTACAGTGGCTAAAACAATTTAAGTGCTGTGTAAATCATTGTTGTATTGTTTAGGGATGATTATCTGTATATACTCCTCAGTACAGATGCAGTTTTTTAAAAAATTTGTTTTTATTTGAGGCTAGTCAAATCCACAGATGTGGAGTCTGTGGCCAGGAGGGCCCACTGTGCTGATGAGTGTGCATGACAGTGGCCAGTGAGCTGGGAAAACCCCACAAATCTACTCTGGCAAAGACTAGAGTCTGCATTTAGTGCCTCAGCCTTCCTGTCGGGTACCCTCTGCTTCCGGATACCTGCGTGAACTCCCACCAATGCCCACTATCAGGTCCCTTAGGACTTTCTGGAACAAAGGAGCATTTTAGTCCTGAGAGTCATCCTGCCCCTCTCCATGCTGTAGAAGTAAGGGGTTATTCCCCTGATGCAGGAATGCTAGCTAGCAACCCTGGGGTTTTGGAAAGGAGTCACTTTTCTGTGGGTTCCAATTTATGTGAGATACAATCCTTCCTGACCCTTACTGATTTCAGGCAGTGTTACCTGCTGATCACAGTGTGGGGCAAAGTCCTTGTGACATGACAGAGGTGAAGAGAGTAGGAAAGAGCAGAGATGGAGCCGGGTGGGATGAAAGCCAAGTTTACATTCTTTTGAGGAAGCTGCTTTATTGCTGACCAGATCCAAAGTAAAATTCTGACTCCCGTTGACATTGGATGTCCATAGCAAACAGGAAGTTTGGAACTAGAGGGAAATTCCTGATGACATTTGTTTAAGTGTCTCAGCTAGTAATGTGTGTTCAAAGAAAAAAAATGAACAGGAGCTTTGTGAACTCCTAATTTTCTCTCTTCTAGTACACAGCATAGAATTGAGGCTAAGGACATGATGCTGGGAGCCCTAGGCTCAAACTCCTGGCTGCTCATTAGTTATATGATCTCTGGCAAGGAACCTGTCTAAACCTCAGCCTCTCCTTCTGTGAAATGGAGGTATTACCTTTCCCATAGAGACATTGGGAGAATAAAATGAGTTAATACAAATGAATCATTTATGTCTGGAACAGAGTAAGCACTCACTAAATGTTAGTAGCTGAGTGTGTAGCCAATAATGTTTGTTTTATGCAGCTCAAAAACTTCACCATGCCAGTCAGTGAAATAATGAAAATAACTGAGACCTGTCCCGTGAAGGGGAATTTTATATCTGTGTATAATTTTTATTTTATAACTTCACAATGTTCTATACAAAGTAGAAATCTTGGAACAAGTATGACTGTGATGCATGTAACAGTAGAGACCGAATTCTCCAAGTTTGAGTCATAAGGTTTTGTTTCTTCAATGCCTTTGGCTAATGATTGAGCTGCTGAAAATGGGAATTGTTTCAGCAAACAATCAGGAGCTTTGCCCTGGTAAGCAGAGTCCTGTGTGAACGTCTGAGGCCAGGCTCCACGGCCCCCCCAGTTCTGGGTTTGTCTCAAGAGGACTTGGTCTGAGGTAGGGCAAGGAGGGAAGCTGGAGGCAATCGCAGTGGGTGGAGGCAGTAGGGGTTTCTCCCTTCAGTCACCTGGTAATAGGCTGAAGAGCTAGCGCTGGGGATCGTGGCTGCCTTCTTTCTTCTTGCCTTTGGTTCTCTTCTCCCACCATCCCTGGCTAATTCTCGTAAATCAAGGACTGGAAGCACAGTATTGCTGAGAAGCTTATATCAGGGCTCCATCTTAACTCCAGATGGTGTCCAGACTCTTCTGTCTCTTAGGCAATACCATCCACAAACTCCTGGCTCTCACTAGTTTCATTTCTGGAATTTTGACACAGATCTCTTTCTGCTTCAGAATCTTCCCACAAGCTTCTCCCACCAACCTTGTCTTTGAGTCACTTCTTAGATAGGCCTCAAAGGGGTGCTCTCTACCAGAGCTCTGACACACTTATGTGCAGGTACCCTTACTGCCTCTGCCTTAAGCATTCAGTTTCCACTCTGAACTTTCGCTTCAGAGCAATGTATCTTTTCATAGAATCTCATGCTTCATGTGTTTTGTGAGCTCCTTTTCAACCTTTAAGATGTATCTTTGGCTCATTTTCCCTGACTCTTTCCAACACGCTTAGACTTAGTTCGTCTTCCTATTAGTATTGTATCTGCTATATCACACTTTAGCATGTCTCATACTATATTGCAACAATTTATTATTTGGATGCTCTTATAAGGTTTCAACAGATTATGATAAATTGATAGTTTTACCCAGTGGCTTAAGAGGTGGGAAAATTTTCTAACCGTAGTGTTTGGCCAGAGAACACACAATTTCCTAATGGACTAACCTTTTTCTGGCTTCCTTTTGTAAGCCCCATACTGCCCCATACCACACATCTTTTTTATTTATTCATCACAATATCTATTCAATAAATTACTGCTATGGAAAAGAACATTAGGATAAAAATCAGGCCAGAACTCTAAGAAAACTGTCTCTGCTAGGTAGCCTTAGGCAATTACTTCTTCTCTGTGGGCCTCAGTTTTCCTACCCAGACAATATGCTGGCCAAATTGGATGATCTAGCTCTGTGACCCTAAAATTGTTTGGTCTGGGAATGCCCTCAGCAGAATCTAAAAGTGCTATCTCAGTGTTACCTAGGAATGCTCCAGAGGGTAGTGGAATCCAAGCAGCAAGCATGCCTAATTCCTATAAGGATCAGGGCCCATGATTCCTGTGATTCCTTGGAGTGCAAGACTTCCTTGGCAGGTGGCCCCATGCTCGGCTCTCTGGGTATCAGATTACGGGCAGTGCATCTTCCCTTTCAAATGTATCTATAGAACCTTCTCTTAAACAAAGCCTTTTTCAGGATTCTGATGTTGCCAAGGTAAGTATTTATCCCTGTGGTGAGCAGAACTCTCCTGAGGGCCTGCAACCAACCATGGGAGCAAGGACTCCTGGCAGAGGGTCACGGATGCTTGCTTGGGAAGTCCTGGCCCTTTCTGGGTTGAGAATCCCACAGCTCTGTGGCAACACCCTCTTAAAAGCAAGGGAGAAATTTGCTCCCTTGTTGCACGTCTGCTCTTGGAAAAACATTTGTTTGAAGAAGATTTCTTGATTGTTGAGGAGCAACAAAGAAAACATCTCTATAATCTAGTGAGCAGTGGGTTTCAGCACACATACATTTGTGTGGTCAACAGCAATCGGTATGTTAGGCGTAGCCTTCAAGATGCCATGTTAAGGAAAAGAAACCATCGCTGCCCTCTTGGCACTTAAAGTTGGGTGTGGATAGCAGATGATAAAACAAGCAATAACAATAAAAACTGATAAGAGTTACAATAGGGAAACACGGCAAGGATAGATACCGTAGCTAGTCTAGAGGAGGTCAAGGAGTGGCAGAGGTAACCTCTCCCAGAGAGGCCCAGTGGGGCAGGTGGGAGGTGGCCAGTGTAGAGGACATGGAGATCATGCCAAAGGACGAGGACAAGATGTACAAAACCTTCTGAGGCACTGGGAAGAACTACAGTGGGCCCAGGGCTCTGAAGAATTTCTATGTCTGGATCTCAAAGCTCATAGGGAAGGCTGGTGAACAGTGAGGTCTGAGGGGAGTCTTGAACCCCAACTCTTGGGATAGGGAATGACTGTCAAAGCACTGAAAATGCAGTCACTTGATCTTGGATTGTTACGTCTGTGGGAACTTTGAGAGATAGATGGGTCTACTGTGTAATAGAATTTTAAAGGTGGAGAAAATTTGGGAGGTTAGCTACTCCAATTACATCTTTAGAGACAAATAAATCAAAACTCCCAGAAATTGACTCAAGGACACTCATTGTTTTCATGACAAAGGCAGAACCCTGAGTCAATGCTCATGTTTTGATGATGTGTGCTGATAAATGCCCTCTCCAAATACAAACCAAACAGACCCGAGTTGTAGCATTTGCTGATTTTTGTGGTATAAATATTCCCCCTGGGGTCAATTTTAAGCTACCCACATTCAACAGGCAGCTTACAAAATTCCTGAAAATTTTGCAATCTGCTCTTACGAACCAGCCACCACACTCAGTAGAAAACAAATCATGTGGACCTCGGCCCAACTCCACATTCAGTCACATTGTGTCTCTATGCACATCAGCATATGCTAGAGATGAAGGTCTCTCTCTCCCCCCAGGACCATCCTTAGATATTTACTTGTGCACCACTGACGTGCACTTTCTGCTTGTCAATAACCGGAAAGGATTTGGGAACACTGACTGTCCACATTGCATTACCTGGCAGCTCTGGGCTTAATTTCCATATCTATAGAATGGAGATAAATGTCATAGCTCAATAACTTTAAGACACTTTTGATTTTAAGATATACTATTTTTTATTTAAGTAAACTTTATTTTCAAACAGTTTTAGATTTATGTAAAACTTGCAAATATAATACAGAGACTTCGCATGCACCCTACACCTGGCTTCCTCTATTAACATCATATGGTGTATTTGTCAGTTAATGAGCCAAAACTGATACATTATTACTAAGTCTATAGTTTGTTTAAATTTCCCAAATTTTTACTTAATGTTCTTTTTTTAAACCTGGAATTCCTTGCAGAATATCATATTACATCACATTTGTTTGTTGTGTCTCTTTAGACTAATTTTGGCCATCACATTTTCTCAGACTTTTCTTGGTTTGATGACTTTGTCAATATTAGAAGTACTAGTTAGATATTCTGTGACTGTCTGCCACTGGAATTTATCTGATGTTTTTCCTATGAGCAGAATATGGCTGATTTTTAGAGAAGACCACAGATTAAAGTACCATTTTCCTCACAGCATATCACAGGTATCTGTGTAATCAATATGACTTATCGTGGACACTGACCGTAATCACCTAGCTGAGGTAGTGTTTTCCAGGTTTCTCCACTTGGAAGTTATTCCCCTCCCCATATTCTTTGGAAAGAAATCACTATTCCAAGTCCATACTTCAGGAGCAGAGAATTATATACATTCCACCTCCTTGGGGAGCAGAGTAGCTACATAAGCTGTTTAGAATTCTTCTGTGTGGGAGATTTGTTTTCTCCCACAATATATATTTGCTTATTTATTTCTATTGCTATGGACTCATGAACATTTATTTTATACTTTGGGTTAGAGTCTCATACCACTGTACTTATTTCATTGTTCACAGCATTCCAAATCTGCTCATTGGAAGCTTGTTCAGTTGACTTACATATTCATAAACCCTGTCATTGCAGCAGAGAGGGGTGTTTTGTTTTGAGCACTTCCTTGCTTTCTGACACTATGAAATGCTGTAGACTGTCTTGTGTGTTTCCTGCCCCAATCCTAGAATCAGCCATTTTTCCAAGGATCTTTGGCTTCTCCCATTGGAGAATATAAATAGAAACCAAAATCTAGTGCTAGATGTGCTCACTGCCATTGGGATGTCATGTCTATTTTGTTTTATTGGAAATGAAACAATAAAATGAAACAGTGATAAAACAGTAAGCAGTCTACAATATTTACTATATTGCATACTGTTATCCTCTAACAGACTACCAGCTATAGGCTTGCAAAGTCAATCAAACAATATAGTTCTTCTGAATCAGCTGGTTGCTTAGAGCGGGTTAAGGGGGTTTCTTCTCTTCCTAGGGTTTTTTTTCTCTTCCTGGCCCACACACTGGCTGATTCACAGGCAGGGGCTTAGCTGCCTTCCTGGTTTTCCCTGGCCTGTTTGCCAGCTGACTCACAGGCAGGAGCTTAGCTTCCTTCCTGGTTCTCCCCATCCATGCACTGGCTGGCTCACAGACAGGGGCATTGCATCCTTCCTGGTTCTCCCTGGGAATGTCATTTCTTTCAGACCTTCTTAAATGACAGCACAAGAAATTACATTTGTATTTATTGCTGGGGATAAGCATATCTATAAGTATTTCCATGTGTAATGTCGTATGTATGTTAAGACTAAACATAAACTCCCACTGCTGTCTCTGATTCTAGCCTGTTGCCACATGAATCATTCTATCTAGCTGCCCTCAGTATCTGTATACTCCCACTGTGCTAGCAAGGAACCTGCCTCCACCATCTGCCATCCATTTACTAAATTACTCACTTCGAGTATACATCTATGTGATGTTAGAATTTTGACCTAAACTAACCTGGGAAGCAACTTTATCAACTAGCATACTGTATACCATAAGAAAATACCAAAAGCTGGGTTATAAACAAAAGAGATTTATTTTCTACAGTTTTGGAAGCTGGCTGGCAAAGACCAAGCTGCCTGCACATTTGGTTTGATATGGTAAGGCTTGCAACTTGGCTTGCAGGTTTCAGCCCTCTTTCACAGGGTCATCCTTCTGTGTGCATGCAGGCCTGCTGTCTCCGTTTGCCCTGATAATCTTCTTCTTATAAGGAGACAGTTAGACTGGATTAGTACCTCCAGAATGGCCTTATTTTAATGACTTCTTTAAAGCCCCTGTCTCCAAATACAGTCACATTCTGAGGTACTAGGGGTTAGGACTTAAATAGATGATTTTGGGCTGACACAATTAAGTCTATTCTAAGTTCAGTGATTATGTACAGTTTGTTTTTTATGTAGTCTTACAAACTCTACTGATTTCCAAAGTTACTCTGGTCAGTACTTTTTCCCCCAAATCTTCAGTGAAGTTCTTGGATACATTTATAATACAGATAGATTAGTTTGTCACATTTTGCATTTCATCCTACCATTCCTCAACCTCTTAAGTGACTTTTTCAATTTTACATGCAGTGACCCTCCCTCTGTGCTATCAAGTTCTCTGAGTTTTTCAAAATTTCATACAGAACCTGTTACACCTCCCTTCTGAGCATATTCCACAGGGCTCAGCACAGTCAGTCAGGTTTGCTCATTTCTTTTTACTGCAGAATAATACTCTATTTTGTGGATGCACCACAACTTATTTACCATTGAAGGAAATCTTGGTTTCTCCTACTTGCTTCTGTGTTTTTTAAGGCCATTTCATATAGATAGGGTAACAATATGTGCTGTTTGTGACTGGCTTCTTTCATTCAACATAATGCTTTTAAGATCTATCTGCCTTGTAGCACATATCAGTGCATCATTCCTTTTTGATGGCTGAATAACATGTCAGATGTTAAGTGGGTTTCAAATGGTGACTCTGTGCCTAACTGTTGAAGGAACTGAGCAATTCTTTTACAATATAAGTGCACCATTTTACATGCCCCCCAGCAGCAACAATGAGGATTCCGGTATCTCCAAATCCCTAGTGTATTTGTCATTGTCTTTCTTATTCACTCAAGTAGACACGATGTCTAGGCCACTGTGACTTTGAGTTCTATCAGTTTTTGTTTCAGTCAGTTAGGTGCATATCTGTTTATATTTTTAGGTGATTTTAAAGAATTCATCTCTTTATCATTGTCTGATACCCTTCTTTAGCTCTGGAAATTGTCATTATTTTTTAAAATCCACATGTATTATTGTACATTCTAATGGGGTTCAGTGTGATGCTGATACTTATAGCATCCCCCAAAGAAATCCAGCCTTTTTTTTTTTTTTTTTTGGTACTGGGGATTGAACTCACGACCTTGTGCTTGCTAGGCAGGCACTTAAGCCACTGAGCTAAATCCCCAGCCCTGAAATCCAGCCTTCTTTACACACCCTCCCCTACCCATCCCAGCCTCTAGTAATCTTTATTCTATATTCAAGTCAACTATTTTTTTAAACTTCCATGAATGAGAGAAAACATGCAGTACTTGTTTTCTTATGTCTGGTTTATTTAATTTAAAATAATGTGCTACAGTTTCATTGTAAATCTGCTTTGTCTGAAATTAATATAGGCAGTTATCTTTTAGAAAAGGCACTGTATTTTTGCCTAGTTATCTACCTTTCTTCTAATATTAGTGTAGTATTTCATTCTCCATCCTTTTGCTTTTAACTTATATGCACCTTTATATTTAAAATGGGTTTCGTATAGACAACATGCAGTTAGATTTGATGGGATTTTTTTTATCCACTCTGAAATGTCTTTTAACTGGCATTTAAATTGATCATTGATGTTGAATTATTATCTACCCTCTTTATAATGATTTTCTATTTATTACATTTGTTCTTTCTTTCCCCTTTCCTTTTATGCTTTTTCCACTAGAAAGAATTTCCCATTATAATTGTAAAATCCACCTGATTTTTAATTTGTTGCAAAATGCCAAAAACAAAGATTTTGTGGAATCTATGACGTATGGACACAGTCACTCCTCACAGGGAAATTTTGAGGCTTAAATAGGACAATACAGCAAACACTTAGCCAGTGGATTGTCAGTGAGCACTAGATATTAACCATTACTGTAATTCCTGTATGAGAATTACCTAGTTACTTTACAAACCTCACAACTGCTTTAGACCTTCCTGTCTCATCACTAGATCAAGACTGGGGGTAATTACTCAAAATATGTAACCATATACTTCTGGGCTATCTTTTTTGTGTTCACTTGCTGTCAACATGTTCTTTTTGTTGTTTTGTCCCATAGGTTAATGAACTCTGTAGTCAAACAACCCTGGGTTTGAATCCCAGACTGTCACAGATGTCTGATACCTTACCCTGAGGAGGTCTCAAGTTTCCTTACCTTTATACTAGAATGTGGTCATCATTAAGCAGATGCCCAAATAACTATCAGTAGTTGTCACATCTCTTCCTCTAAACAAAGTGCTCCCTGTAGCCTGTTCTCCTTTGTTAAGCTAGAAACTGATGATGAGAAGCACTTTGGTTCTGATGAAGGCAGAGTGTTTGTGCAAGGATTTAAACATTAGCAGAGGAAATATCTTGAATCATGGCACTCAGTTTCTGTAGGAAGTGTTTTTAGCCATTGACAGCCAGGAGAAAAAAAAGATGATGCTGTTTCTGGGCGTGGGTTCTATAGGGGCTCCCTCCCAGCCCTGGTTGGGTTTGCTTTTGGAAAAACAAAGTTTCCTGAGTGATGAAGACACCAAGGGCAACATGACAATAATCACCCTCTGCATCTCCAGCGTAAAGCAGTGAGCTGGGAAAAAACCCCAGCTAGTTCTCCGTAGTCCTGTCTGTTGTGGGGAGCCCCAAATGTATGCTCATACTTCACCTCTGTGGTTTCTCTTTAGAAATATTCTAAATACTGCCAGCTCTTCTTTTTCCTTTATTTATTTTTCTCTTAGATTTTTATGTCCTGAGTCAGTAGCTTTGGTTTAATGGAAATAAACCACTGCCTTTCTCTTCATTCCCTAGACACATGTTTAACACCTAAACAGATGCCAGGCTGTACCTTTGCACCCAGGCAAGCACGGAGAGCATAGTATAAGAGTCCTGAGGTGCGCTGCTCTGCTTCATAGCAGTGGCAGGTATGTTCAGGGGCAGGCCTGCCTTGCCAGGAAATTTCTGTGCCTGTGATAGTGTGCTGTGGTCAGGGGACTTGGTTATGATTTTTCTAAGTCAGGAGTGCAGTTTTCCCATAGATTGGGCATTTCCTTGCCAAATTGGTAGAAATAATACCCTCTCCAAGTCCAAGGCTTCTAGGAGAATCTAAAACCCTTTCTTCAAGATAGCCCATCATCATGTCTTATGATTCAGGGAGAATGCTAATGCATTGGCATGAAGGGTGTGTGTGTGTGTGTGTGTGTGTGTGTGTGTGTGTGTGTGTGTAGGTAGGTAAGTTGGCTGTTACAACAATTATCTATCTTAAGCTAAAAAAAAAAAAAAGCAGGAGTTGGAGAAAAAAGTATTTGAAGACCTTCCCAAGATTTTGTATCCTAAAAGCTCTCAGGAAATCCTGTCCCACAGGCCTGGGCTGCTGAGAAATGCAAGGAAAGTTTCCCCAAGGCTTCCAAGTTGTCCTATGTGCCTTCCACAAGGGTCATGCTGCTAGGAAATTATGCCATTTGATACTCCTCTTTGACCACTGTACTGTTCAGGCCTTTGCCCTGGAGACTGGCAGCTCCTATTTGGATATAGTTGCAGGGAAGTAGTATTTTACAGCTATTCAGAGCACGGTGAAGGTTCTAAACTCAGCTCATTCAGGCTCATGATGCCTAGCCTCACTGCCTCCACAGGATGAGCTCCACAGGATGAGACAACGGAGGTGACTACCATTTGGGAGAGGGTGAAAACCTAACATTTTGTATGAATAAAGGCATATCTCGTAAAACCCAAATCTTCAGTGGAAAGTTTCCAACCAGTCAGTCTTGTCAAGAGCTATGAGCCAACAGTCAGAACTGGAAGAACAAACTGAGAGGTGCAGAGAAGTCAGAGGAGCCCTGTCTTCCTGCAGATTCCCCAACATTTTCTAGTGGGGACTCCTTCATTGTCTGAGGGCAGGCTGTGTGTCTATATTATCATCTCCATCTATGAAAGACATATTGCATGCATGCAGTGAGATTTTACAAGTAATATGGGTATCTCTGCTCACTGCAAAGGCACCAAACTTTTGTGTGTACCGATCTGAATTATCAATCAGTGTTTTAGATGCAAGCAAGTTTGGGAGCTATAATTAGAAACAGGTTGGAACCAGACACAGGCTGCCTTCCCCACTGTAATTAGCACCCCGTCCCAGAGGGTACCCCGGGGAACTCAACTCACAGAGCATGTTCCCACCGCTTGCCTTCTTTTCTTTTATCTTTGTACATGATTCTTCATCTTTGTTTTCCTTTTCAATATAAGATAAACAAACAGCATTCCTATGAGGAACTTGTGGATCCTAATCCACCCAAAGCCTAAAGTTACAGTGGGAAAGGGCTTGCTTTGTAATGTTACAGGAGTAGGAGTGTTGGAGTGAGAGCTCCTCAAAAGATGAATGAGCATTTTCCCAGCGGCTTATGGAATTTCAGAGTGTGAGTACTGATACAGGGCTCCCTCAGTATTGAAACGTTTCAGTTTCGTGAGTGGTGACTCCCCACCTACGCTGTTAGCCCTGGGAATCAGGGACCATGAACTCGCCTTCTCTCAGGCGCTCCAAGGTGCCCAGCTTAGGCTATGAATGGAGTATTGGGACTCCAGGTGATACCACCACACACAGCCTTGAGATGCTTTTTGGACTTCTCAGCATTGTACACAGGTGGGTGTGAGCTACCTTGTAACTGTAATCCATAAGATTCTAATCTACAACATTCCCACGACTGAGTGGTAAGCAATTGGGTGACATGGCCTGATTGCTTTCATCTTAGTTTCAAATAAAACAGGACAATTCAGAAGAGTGTGAAAGGAGATTGGGGAGCTGCTGAGGTAACCTGATACTTTTGACGCTTGGAACAGTTATGAAATAAGAAGGTGGGGTTATTTTGAGTATGTGTTCCCCTACCCACTCCATTACACTCCCATCTGCCTTCAACTAAAATCAAGTGAGACATTTAACTGCTGGGACATGTTCTGTGCTAACACTTCCACACCCAGAGCCATCCTCTGCTCCTTTTGCCCCCTAGTTAAGCTCAACCTCTCCTCTGGGGTTGGCCAAAGATGTGCGGGAACAACAAATGCTGTTCCTGAGGCTCATTCAAAGATAAAAGCTCCTTGAAAGGCTACTAGAGAAATGGAGAAATAAAAGCATCTGTGCTGAAATTGGGGAAAGGAGAGGGAAAGAAGCAAATGATACGCATTTCAGAAGTTAGGCCCAGAAAGGGCCAGCAGGAGTGGCTAACAGATAGACATTTCTCTTAGAGAATCTAAAGAACTGTGTTAGTTGGGCATGCTAGTGCATACTTACGTGTAATCCCAGCTACTCAGGAGGTGGTGGCAGCAGGTCAAAAGTGTGAGGCCAGCCTAGACCACTTAGCAAGATTGTGTCTTGAAATAAAAGAATAAAAAGAGCTGGGGATACAAGTCAGCATTCCCTGGGTTCATTCTTCAGCACCACCACCAAAAAAAAAAAAAAAAAAGGAAGCCAGGAGTAAAGAAAATTATAGGCCAAGTATAATATAAAAAAGAATATAAAACAAAATTTTTGTCCTTAATAGTAAAGAGCCCAATTTGGTATTTGAAGGTAAGTGACTAAACAGTCAACTATCAAAAGTGCTATAGGATGGCAAATTAGATCTTTCAGAAAGCATATGAGGATAAGGACATTGGGGTTCTGGAAGATTTTCTATTTTGCTCTTAGGAAACAAACTGATTGTTTTTAAAGCAAATATACCCAAGTTTATTCATCCCAATGAGTTCTGTCCTCTCCTTTAATATTCCCCTTAGGAGACTTTATCCTTAGTCACAAATGCTGCTTTTAGTTTGAATATTTTTATACTCTTTTCTAGGTTTTATGAACGTAATCTCTCTTGTGGCTCAATATTCCTACTTTGCCAATAAATCTGATTATTGAACGTCATTTTATATCCAAAGTAATGTGTGTATACTAAAGGAAAAAATGACTTTTCTGAGTGACTTTGAAACACTGCATCCTGAAAGAAATTTTCCAGAAGTCACATAGACAGAAGCCTCAGTGCATGTCACATTCCCTTCTGGGGAGCCTGGCATGCAGCCTGGCTGGGGGGTCCACACCTGTGTTCCAGACACACTTGGGGGACCCTGGCCTTACCTGGAGCTTAGGGCTATTTGTTTCCCTGGAATCCTCAATTTTCTCACTTAAAAACTAGGATGGGACTAGAGGTGTAGCTCAGAAGTACAGCACTTGCCTAGCATGCATGGATTTGATCCCCGGCACCCCCATTCATACATGCATACATCCCTGAGAGAGGAATGATACCCACCTCATGTGATTACTGTGAATCGTAAATGAGGTAATGCTTTAAAAAGCACGTAGAGAGGGCTTAGTAGTTGTTCATTACTATTGTTGGAGTCGGGTTACATGGTAGGTGATTACTAAATATTTGTCCATCAGTTGCAAGGGTGATACCAAGGATGCCAGATTTGGACTTGCAAGTCCACCTGTGTTTGCAGAGTGGGGTCATCTGTGATCACAACAACATTTCTATTCTTGATCCCATAAAACTATTGCCGGATGGCACCGGCGCCTCTCTAAGGTTTACCCAGCATTAACAGTCTGAAATCACTGTGCCAAAGCACATAGGATAAGGGGATTCATGTAAATGACAAGCAAAAATGTTGATAAATACCAAGGAAAATCGAAGGATAAGCTGGCAAAGCCAAGAACCTGAGAGGAACAACTTAGAGGACAGTTGTGTGGAACTGTCAACCAATGAAACTCCTCTGTGGTTCTGTCATTTAAGGTGATAAAGGAATCATTTGCCAGGAGCATTGCCAGAATGTAACCACCCGAAATTCTGCACACACAGGAGAGTGGGCATGTGGGTGGTTGTGGGGCCAAGTGGAGAAGAAACTGCCCAAAGATGACCAAAGATCTGGTCACCTTCCTATAATATCAAGTTAGTAAAGAATGGTTTTTGCAGCTCTTCAGGTTTCATAGAGGGACTAGTTCCTGGCAGCTGTCAAAACACCACATGGGTTGCAAAAACTAGTGTAATCTGGTATTATAAGCAAGGTTTTAAAAATTTTTTTAAAAATGTGGACACACAGTAAAGAGCACTTTTCATGGAAAGCCTAGAAGTAGCAAAAGGGAATGGAGTGAGCGTCTATTTGACAGTTACTGCATAATAACTGACTCCAATAAGAAGGCCCACAATTCCCCCTCATAACCACAGAAGACAGAGCAAGAGAAGTGGTCTTTAAGCCAAAGATGGAAAGTGAGGCATGGGGAAGAAGACCTCTTGCCCTTTTGGAGGAGAAAGCATAAGTGTGTAGATCCCTAGTGACAGACAAGAGGAACTGGAATCCGGAGGCGTAGGCAGTGACCTGTCTAAAGGCAAGTCTGGAGCACTGACCCCAGGAGCCTGGGAGCCTGGGAACCTCTCCAAATCAGGGACTTGATCCAAGACCCTCTCTTTCAAGCAACCTGTGGCGGATGGAGCAAGTGTCCCATCTTGGGATGTTGGTGACTAAATGGGATAGAAGCACAGGGGAAGGGCAGAGACCCTGCTCCTGTGGAAGAACAAATGGCCCATGGAGATGTTCCTGTCTCTGGCTCCTTGGAACCATGGAGTCAACATGATAAAATTAGCAGAGCCAAGTAGGCAGATTTGTGGGTTTGGAGGCATAATTGGTCCTGTTTTTCTGTAGTCTTGACCTAACTGGAGTTCACTGGGTATGTAATGGAAAAAAAAAAAAAACCAGCTTGATATAAAAATACAGGAAATGCCTGCAGTCACTGCTGATTACAGTAGCAGCTTTCCTTCTGTTATTTTTGTGAAAGAGAAAAAAAGTGGGGGGGTTGTTAGAGGCTTCCCCCTTTTCCTACACGGTGGAAACAGCTTGGACTGTTCTTTTTAGGGCATTCTTTACTCTAGCTAAATGATGTCACTTAATCTTCATAAATAAGGACGACAACATGCAACTTCATATAAATAAAATTCCTGTAAATAGAACATACATATGACTAGTTGTAAGTTGGTTTTTTTGGCCCCCAGGACACGTATTTATAATTTCTGGTCTTTCTTAGCGGGATAGGATAGGTTTAGTGTAGTGCCTACTTTCACAGTGTGGTTTGTGTTAGTACTAAAAGTTAGGACTCTTTCTGGCACCTTCTCTCCCAGAAACCACTGCTGCTTAGTGAGTGAGGCCACACCTGCAGAGACCTTTTCACGCAGAAGACTGCTCCATTGTTGCAAGAAGAAGCTCCACTGTTGCAACAGCAGACAGAGAAAGTGCTCGATTCTCCCCAAAGTGGGGCTGGCAAAGAATACAAAGAATGTTGGTGGCATCCATTTAGCCCATCATATGTTGGCTTCATGATTCTCAATTCCTGTTGTCGGAATTTAGATAGAAGTTTTGAAGTGTGTAATTATAACGTGTCTTTTAAAATGCCACCTTGAAATTTGTTGGCTTCTCCAAGCTTCCAGTTGGTGGGTATCCTGGGAATTTACAGCTGAGATCCCCCTTGGGCACCTTCAGGCATTACTGTGCTCTACCTCATAAGACTGGAGGCTCCTTTGTTCATCGAGGACATACTGTCATTCTGAGCAGAAAACAGGAAACCAGTACCCCAGCTCAAACAGAAAATAGAACTTGTTTCTTACATGGCAGCATTGTTTAGGCAGAAAAACTGGGAACTCAACTGTGGACATTCAATAGTCCTATTTCTTCATCTCCCTGAAGAGAACCAGTGATTGTGAGTATTCCTCTGTCACAGAGAGTCTCCATCATTGTTGGCGATTTCACCCTCAGGGGACGTTCGGCAGTGTCTGGAGACGTTTTGGCTGTTGAAACCATGGAGATGGAGGAGCAGCAGTGGTACTGGCATCTAGTGGGCGGAGGCCAAGGATACTGCTGGCTATGCTTTGATGCAGAGGTGGCCCCCATGGCCGAGAACTGCACAGCCTGAGATGTCTGCAGTACTTGGGCTGGAACCCCTTCAGCTCTTGAGTATGGCTAGATGGCTCTGAAGACTGACAGTCCCCTTGTGTTGGCTGGAAAGACTGATGCAGATGTTGCCACGGTCCTCAGGTGAAGTACAGCACCAGCTGAAGTTTTTCACTTTCTGGAGCACTCAGCCGGCGATGGTGACCCTTTTGTGAACTCTCCTGAAGATGGGAGAAGGCACAAGGAAGAGATTTCTATTTGTCATTTCGTTTTCCTTCCTTATGCAACAAGTTCGTATAACCTAACTTCTCAGATTGTATAGAACTTTCTTGCAGACAATTCCATCTGTGAAACACCGGAGGTTTTTTGCTATAAGTATTAAGACAAAGATAGTTAATCTGTACTGTAAAAACTAGAACAGTCTAAATACAACCCTCTCCTGATTGATGTGTTGACATCACTTTGCCATCAATTGTCCCCCTTGAATATATTCAGTGTGACTATGTGGCACTTGACCTATGTGATCAGAAAGGTGATTTTTAAAAACCCAACTTAGCCAAGGCTTCAAAACTCATTGCCTAAGTAGGTATCTCATCCTTTTGAACTGTTTGGATCCATCCCCAAAATAAAAATCTATTTCTGTACAGATACATTTTGTTTTGAACAAAACATTTTTTTTAAAGGTCACTTTACCTTCACGACTTGACCTAACTGAAATATTTTAACTTCACCCACCCTTCACCATCTTTTATGGGGAGTTTTTGCCAATAAATGGTTTAGTGCTCTTGGGATTAAAAGGATTAAGAATATATAAGTAGACTGTTTTCATTTCCCACTGTGTACACCCTCTATCGAAATCAAATTTTTTATGGCCTCTTGGAACCAGACTGCCTTGAACATTTTATGGCATGAGATCTCTGAGGAGTGTCCCCAGGCTCTGAAACAGGCTACACCCTGTGCAGAACGGAGTCTCTTCTGTTCCTTCTGACACCAAAGTGTTGGGTAGTCCCTCTCTGTCTCTGAACCCAGAAGTAGGTGTCTGTAAGTACCTACCCCGTCTATACAGCACCATGTAGCTGACTTGAAATGCTGTAAGTGCCCATAGGGCATTTATGGGCCCTGGAATGGGGCTGGGCTTATAGGATGTATGAAAATTATTAACCCCTTGATGAGGAATATTGGGTTGATAGGCTATGAATTTTAGTATAATAATCATATAACACTAGGTGTTCAGCACATGTCATTGAGCCCATCTTCACTGGAAACAAACAAGCATGTGTACTCTCATGGCTTTATACACCTAAATTATGTTCCCAAGTGATATGCATGAGTGACCATGAGTATCTGATCGTAGAAAAAATACAGCATATTCTTTCTTGAGGCTCATTTGCTGAGTCGGCTTTTGGATTTGCAGGTGACTATTTAACTTTTGCTCTGTGTGGAATTGAACACAGGGCCTCAGGTATGCGAAGCAAATGCTGTGCCACAGAGACCCAGACCCAGGTTGGCAGGAAATTTCAAAGGAGCAATCAGGCTAAGGGAAAAGTGATTTATACTCAGCCCACCTGTATTTACTTTCTTTTTTCTTCTTTCCCTCCCTTCTTCCTTCTCTCCTTTACTTCTCATTTCTTTACTCCCTCCTTTTCTTCTTTTTCTTTCTTTATTCCTGTTGAGATATAAGTAGGACTATAGTAAAGTGCCCAGTTCTACGCTGTTAGTCCATTTTCACATGAATATGTATGTAACCCCAGTTCACGGTGGAATAATTCCTACCACTCAGGCCCTCCAGTCAGCACTACCTGCACCCCAAGAGTAGTGACCTCCATTCTGACCATAGTTAAATTCTACATTAAATCTCTTTTCAACTGACCTCAGTGGTGACATACCCTTAATAGCCCTCCCATGTGTTATAACCTTCCCTAGGATTGATACATGACTGTCCTCACTGTGATAACTCTTCATAATTATTTGAGGGATCGTGAAATGTGTTTTTTAATATGCTCTCTCATTGACCCCTGAGGAACACAGTCTATGCAGTACATAATACTGTCCCCATTAAGAAACTGAGGCTTTACTTTGTACATGAAACAAATGTTCAGTGACCTGGAAGTGGGGGCCAGCATCAGAACCCAGCTCTGTACCAGCAAGCATCTATCTCCATTACAAGAGTAGACGAATCTTTGTCAGGCCAAGTTATTTTTCATATAAAATTAAGTTATGTCCTCCCTAACCACATTTGAGAAAAGATGCTGGAGCATTCACCAGACCTTCTTGCCATCAGTCACTGTGGCAGTATTACTGCCCAATGGCCAGGGTTTCTGAAACCTCTCTCTGGAATGTCTGCTTGAACTTCAAGTAACAAATTAAGTTCACTAGTAAAAATATACAGATAGAAGGAAAGGAAGGCCTTTACAAAGGAAAACATCTGAGCCACCACTCCCCCTACACACACTTTCTTTCTTGTCTGTACACCGCTAAAAGGAAACTCAGAGTAAAAAGATAAGTAACTCACACACTTTCATGTCTTAAACAGTACTTGCAATTGTCAGGCCATAACTGGGGGAATAATAAGACTGAAATGAGGATCAGTGAGATAAGGAGGTTAAAAGAATTGGGTGAAAGTCAAAGGCACTACAGAAAAGCAAGGAATTACACTTATTGGGAGGATGCATGATTTGGCTCTTTATTCTTAGAACGCTTATGAATTCTGTGTCGTGTAGATCAAAAGCAGAGATACTGGCTTTTATGTTAGGTTGGACCTTATTTGCTCTCCAACCCTCCCATGTGTTTGGAAGTAAGGATTAGTGTCTTTCCACACCCAAAGAGATCAAGGTCACAAGGATGAGTGAGGCACATTATTGATTGAAGGCAATACTGAATTTGAGCAATTTCAGCAAGCCGTACTAGCTTGGAAATTGATCCATCTCCCCACCCTGTGCTGGGGATTGAACCCAGGACCTCATACCAGGTATATAAGTGCTCCATCACTGAGCTGTCGTGCCAGCCACAGGGAGTAAGGTTTCAGTGTTTACTTGCTCACAGATGCTAGTGCCAAGTGGTGGGATCTGTTGCTATATTTTAATAGTGGTGTTGCCTTTTGAGACATAATGGCTACCAATAATGAGCTATAGAGAATTTCCTTTAGAAAACAGTTCAGTCTAATCAACTGATATTAATATATACAAATCCCTCATCTTCCATAAGCCTTATTTGATCGGTTCCTTTGATTCTGCTCTATAACTGTATGTTCATTCCCCAGTATGAGATGTATATTTATGTTAAAAATGGTTATCTAGCTGTGGTGGCACAGTCCTGTAGTCCCAGCACTTTGGAGGCTAAAGCAGGAATTGAGAGTTTGAGGCCATCTGGAATATATAATGAGACCCTGTCTCAAACAAACAAAAATCTATGTAAGTCTATAGCCCTATATTTGTGCTTGGGCTTCAGAAAAAAAAGAAAGAGGTCGCATTCTTTGTTCCCAGCATTTCACTCATGTATAGATCTCCTCAAAGGCTTCTACAGCTCTGTGAGCTCTCATTTTACCTAGCTGAAGTCCTTCTGTAGTCAACGTGGAGAGTGACGTATGGAGGCAGAGTATGGTTACAGGACAAGTGGCCCTAAACAACTAAAATACTTCTCTGCTAGCAACCTCCACTTAATTAGTGAATATAGCAGCCTTTGAAAGAACATGTTAACCACATTTCATTTTATCTGGACAAAGAAGTGTATCACTTACATCTCACTATGGCACAAGAAAGAATACCTTGATAATTACATGCAGTGATGTTTTACCTGCTTCAGCCTCTAATTACCTCATATTTTTTCTGTGTAGCAATTTCTCTAAGTTCATCTCCAGTGCCAAACTTAGCTATATATATATATATATATATATATATATATATATATATATATACTTTAGGAAATTGGAATTTGATTGGGGTACCATTACATTCATCTAAATATTAGTAGAAATGTCTTTGGGAAGAATATTTGAAGAAATGAATTGATGGTCAGTACTATAGCTCATCCACCTGTAGAGCTCTATAATCCAAATTCTGCTAGAAGAAAAAAAAGTCATAGTCTGTGTTATATGATTTGAACAAGAGAATTCTACAGTTTCTGTATACTGTGCTTCTCTAGAAAGTTCTTTAGAACCAGCCGATAACTATAATTTTTTATTTACAGTTTAAGAAATAGTGATTGGCCTTTAATGTTTCAGGAACTCAGTTTATCTAGAAAAAAGGAGCCTTTTCTGAAACTGTCTTTTGGACTAGAGGTTATCTTGCCACATGCAAAGCATAAACAGGAGAGGGCAAAAAAGGATCAACTTCCTGGATATTATTATTTTTAATGTACATTTAATTTATTTGTTTCCACACTTTATTAGTGCGCATTCGTTGTACAGATTAGTAGGTGTCATTCTGGCAGATTTGACCATGAGCATGACATGCTTTAATCACCCCATCCACCTCTTCCCACCCGCCCCCCAGTGTCACACAGCAGAGAGGGTTCAACGTGCATACTGTATTTTGATCATATTCATACCCCTTGTTACCTGCTACACATCCTCCCTTCTTCCCTTCCCCTTGTCTAATAGTAGTCTGTCTTCCTGTTTCTTTCTTGTCATCTTTTTTAAACTCCACATATTAGAGAAAATGTGGTATCTGTCTTGCTGAGACTGGTGTATTTTATTCAAAATAATGATCTCCATTTGTCTGCATATAAAAAAATCCCATTCTTTTTATGGCTAATACCACAGTGTGTATATACACTACATTTTCTCCATTCATCTCTTGGTGGACACTAGGCTGGCTCCATATCTTGGCTGTTGTATTTTGTGCTGCAGTAAACGTGGGATAGACATGATTTTATATCATGAATTAGTCTCTGATTTAATCTAGCTGAATACAATGGACTTGCACACTTTTTTCACTTCTCAGTGTTTTTCAATAATTCCCTTGTACTAAAGTCATATTAACAGTGAATACAGACATAAAAGAAAATCTTCATTAACAGCACACGGATACCTAGCAGGTTATATGGGAAAGGACCCTCTGAGAAAAACTGATGTTAAGCTTATAAGTCATTCTTAATTCCCATTATGATTAAATAAATATGAAAAACAGATGCTATATGTGATTACTGCCCTTACAAAATGGAGTGTGAATCAAAAATCCAGCTGCACCTATCTTCATTGAGTCTGAGATGCCTGTTTTAAGTGATTAAAAGTTATGTAAGACAAGTGAATCCATTCAAGCAGGATGACTGAAATAAGCAACAGAGTTGGTGCTGCCAAGCCAGGTAATACCCCCAGCAGGTTGGTGCTTGTTGCATGGGATCAGGCGGTGTTAACAGCCTGGCATCCAAGTTTGGACACAGAAGAAAATTATTTACAGGATCTTTTATTAGTTAGATGCCTGCTATCCGGGAAGGTGACTCTGTGTTAGCTCACAAAACTCTCTCTGGGTCTCTGCTTAGTGCCTGTGTTCATTCTTAGCCACCAATAATTATTAAGTACCTACTGTATCCCAGAGCCTGTGTAAGGTGGTCTAGGATAGAGTGGCAAACCAGATTCAGTCCCCAAGTCCCCTCTTTGTGGATCTCACAGGTGTCTGGACCCCATTAAGAGAAGCATTAAAAGAACAAGGAGTCCATGTGTGCTTCCGGTCAGAACTGGTGGGAGTTACTGGCCATTGAAAAGAAGGAAGGAACTGCATGAAGACGGAACCATTTAGGCAAAAGTTTGAAAGTGAACATTTAGTATTTGCATCTTTTATCTGACATTTACCCAAATATGTATTTCCCATTTTAATGCCAGATTAAAAGCCTTTTCCTGGCTTTCTTGTCCCTCACCTACCCACCCTAGGTTTAGCACAGATTTAGTCTGTGGCAAGGACTAACAAACTGGAACTCCTTTGAGCATTTCTATTGGAGGAGGAAGGGATGCTGTTGTCACAGCTTCCCTGGGAGCTGGTGGAGAAGAGTTGGGAAGAGCACAAAGCTAGTGGGCACCGGAGGCACGGAAAGGATACCACCAAGGACAGGCGAGAGAACGTGAAGGAAAACTACACCAGGGAGGATGCACAGCCATGCTTTCATTCCTAAAGGCCCAGCACTACCTTACCGTACGTGAGCTCCTCCAAAACATGGGTGTTGTTGAGCTTAGAAATTGAAAGTCAGTGCTATTTTAAGCTCCCAGACCTTTAGCCTAGGAGTTGAGGGGTAAACAGGCAAAGAGAAAGACTTGAGTGCCAGAAAGCATACAGATTTGGGCCTTCCTGGTTTGTTCTGCTGCTTCAGTTTTGTTTCTTTATTTAGACTGCAGGTTTGTGCAGCTCAGCATTGTTGATCTTTGCCCTTAAGCAGTTCATCATTGATATTTTCTTCATACATCACTAAAACGCTGGACTAGTACAGTCTTTGCAGTACAGCTCCCACACAGTGATTCCTCCAGGTTTTAATATTATGCTTAATATTTTTCTCTTATTTTCAAGATGGGGTAGAAGCAACTATATAGACTATAGTAAATATGAGGGAGAGGAAGGGGGGGGGAGGAAAGGGGAGAAGAGGGAAAGGAAGAGAGAGGCAGGCAAAGAGAAAGAGACAGAGACACATGGACAAGACGAGTCCTAGCTAGTGTTTGATCCTAACCTCCTTGCTTCTAAATGGTCTTGTGTGTGTTAACACATACCCGGTCTGCTCTCAGAGCATGGAGGCCTGTGTCATGTTGCCCTTGACTGTGTACACAGTGACTAACAGGTACCTGTGGTGACTGTGTGATGGCCAGTGGGGCCTCTTCTCTCTCATATGCATGGCCATGGCTCCTGAGACAATTCCAGGTTTGTAAGCCTTGTATAGTGCATTGAATGGCTGTCATGGACAGCCTACCTGCTCCCTTGGAAAAACAAGGGGTTTGGGCAGGGCTTTCTAGAGTAAACAGAACTCTGGCTAACTTGCACAGAAAAGGATTTTGCTGGGAAGATATGGGGCAGCTCATAGATACCACTGGTAAGCCGAAAAATCAAGGGGCACATGGGCAAGGAGCCAAAAGACTGGGCACAGCCAGACTGGTTAGATATCACTGTAGAAAAGCGCAGACTGCTCGGCCCACAGCCCCTTCATCTTTGTGCCACTGCCTCAGGAATCACAGAAGTGTTGAAATGGCTAAGCCTTGGTGTTCCCTGTGCTTCTGCGAGGGTCACACAGAGGCGCACCCCTGTCCATGAGAGTCTGCGGTGCTGGGAAATGAAGTTAAAGACAACCAGCTCCAGCCACCATTCTACAGTTAAGCTAACTCAGCTCATGCCCCATTTATATTTCCTTGTTCCCTCCAAGTCTCTGCTTTGAGTTTTTGTTGTTCTTGGCTGTTACGCGACCTATGATGTGGTTAGTCTAAAAAACAGATACTCATATGTATATATGGGACAGACAGTAAATAGTTTACTACATGAGAGAGGAGTAACTAGGAGTTGGACTGGTCATGTTTGGAAATGGTTCATCCAGTGGGAATTGGAACTGATATTTATTAGGCAATCACTCTGTTCCAGAAACTCTTCTGAACCTTTCCCATATTAGCTCATGTAAGCATCACAGGAAGTCTTTGGAATGAGTATTTTTATCCCCATTTTACAAATTAGGAACCCGAGGTTCCCTGAGTGCAAATCACTTTTACCATAGGTCAAGTCAGGGTAATCTCCAAACTCAGCTGTGTGAGACATCATATTTTTCTGCTCACTCTTAGGCAGTTTTGCCTTCCTAATTGTAATTAGCACCAGGGAGGGTCTCTGCTTTGGTAAATGTTCCCTAATCTTATATCCTTGATCTTTTAAGCAGTTTTCTAAGAGATCTCAAGCTAGATTTCTGATGGGCCATTAGAAAATATGGCTAGTAAACATGTCATTGAGAAGTCAGGGCTGGACCACTACAGAATAGCCAAACAGTTAGTGTTTCCTGACCTTCCCTAGGCATCTGGCCCTGGGGGCATGAGGGAAATGTCGACAGTGTAGTAGATGTGCATCCTTCTCCAATGAGCTCCCCGCTTCCCAGGACCTCGTCTGCACCACTCAGCCTCAGCTCCCTGCTCACTCTGGGTTTTCTTCACCCTATCCTGGCTATCAGCTTTGGGGTAAGGTACTTACTCAGTCGAAAGTGGAAGCCATGATAGGACCCATTTCAGACAGTTTTGGGGAGAATTAGATGAGCTCCTTTCCATGAACAGCACTAGCAACTGCTCAGCAGATAGTGTTCCTGAGCATGAATTTTTCTCCTCATTTCCCATGTGGAAGGCATAGCTCCGTCAAAACTCCTCCTGCAAGTCATCTCACAAAGACCCAGGCACACAGAAGGTGCTAGGTACATTGTCCTTGTGGAATGGAAAAGAGGCAGGGGCGTGGACCAGAGTGAATCTCAGCCTGAATGTCCATAGCATTTTCTCTCTTGATGTTAGATTGTTTATTACTGTGATAGCTGATCGTGTCTTTCTATGCTAGAACATAAGTTTCATGAGGATAGGGCCCCAGTTTTCACAGGGCCAAGAACAGAGCATGTGACACAGAAGTGACACTATAAGTATTGAGATACATGATAGGTGTCTTAATTACTTTCCTCATTGCTGTAACAAAATGCCCAACACCCACAATTTAAAGAAGGAGAGGTTTATTTTGGCTCACGTTTTGTAGAGGTTTCAGTCCATAGTCCAATGGTTCCCAGTCAGAACAGCATAGAAGAGAGGCATCGCAGAGGAGAGCTGCTCACGGCATGGCAGACAAGCAGAGAGTGCAAGGGGAAGAGCTGAGGAGGAAGAAAAAGTCTTCCTGCTCATGCCCACCGTGACCATCTCTTCCAACCAGGTCTCACCTCCTAGGTGTTAGAGCAAATCAGCTCTGACACCCCCATAATCCAGTTATCTTCCAAAGGTCCTACCTTTGATTCCATGAGGCTTTAGGGGGACATTTAGATATAAACCATAACGATAAGGTCAGTTTTTCCCTGTGAAAAGAAATAAGAAGATGAGGAACCTGTGGGCAGCCTCTATCCTGGAACCTCCTGAGACCAGACTGACCATCTCCTGTCCCACCCAGGATTCCAGCCAGCCTCCGCTTCTTGCCGGAGACCACCCTAGCACCTGCCTGTGCCTGTTCCCTCCTCCAGCACCTACGTGGCCCAGGGCAGAGTTCCACAGACTGGCAGCTACTTAATTTAATGTTGTAAGGCTCACTGTGAGTTATTGCCATTTGGATTTATTATTTTAATTGTTTTACAGTTTATACTTGTGCCCTGCAGTGATTTTCCATTAAATCAGAACATTTATGTTCTCAAAAAGGAGCAGGTATCATTGTATTTATCTTAACAGCTGATCTCTGGCAATACACGTTTTTTGCCAGTCATCAACGGATTAGGAAATTAGCATTAGTTTAACCTCCATTAGGGAGCACATGAAAATAGTGATGTTTTTTAACCTGATAAGGTGACAGATTTTGTTTTTGTGTACTCTTAAAATTTCAAAGTAGTTATTTTCGTTGTTATGTTTGTGTCTGTTAGCATAAATCATTAGCTTACTAAAAATATATTGCAAAGTTTGGAGGAGACCACCAATATCAAGTATAATGTAGTAAATCACTTATAATTAAGCTTTCAATCTCTTTAATATATACATTATAAAGTAATGCCTCAGTTCACAAATGCTTCTGTTTACAAACAATGCAGTTCGCAAACAAAAACATTTGGCAAAATTTTACTTAGGGTTAGCAAAAGTCTCCGCATCAGGTGACAAACACAGCCATGGCCATCTTCCCCACACAAATACAAACGCGGCCATCTCTTCCAAAATTGTAAAACACATTAAACTTTTAAACTGAGGTACCATGGTATATACATGTATTATATAAAGTTATATAAATATGCTGTGTTGCATATAAATCATACTCTATTTTTTTGACTATTACTTTATTGTATATAAATAATGTAACATAACTCCCAATATCTTTATATATATATATTTTAATATTAATCACAGCATAGACTTTATTATATTCATTCTCATACCCTTGCATAAGAATCATTTGTCTGGTGATTACTAGAAAAGCCGGGGAATAAAAAACTCTCTGAATTACAGCTGAATGACATCAAGAAAATCTGAATGCTGCTCCAGGAAGACTGTAGGTGAATGAAAAGAAAAGAAACAAAAACCAAAAGAGAAAGGCAGTGGCCTTGAGGTGTATTGTAAGGCAATGTGAGGGTGCTTCTTACGCTGTAATAGTGCTGCCATCATCTTCCCTGACTCCCCAGCCTCCTGATCGATTTGTGGGGTCCCCTGAAGAAGTTACATTTTAGGCTGTGCATGCTCACCTTGGCTCAGTGACATTGAACAAACTTGCAAATAGTGTGGGGCTGTTTAGTGTGGGGATAAATTTTAATGAAAATTAAGTAGAGAAGCATCCGGAGTACTGATCTCCCTGCAGTGGAGTAGTCAGGTAGGGGTGCTGGCACCGGCATCTGGAAGGCATCAGGTGCAGAAGGTAGAGGGGACAGAGGGGCCCAGGAGCACTGAATTGCTGTTGGGTCAGAACACCACCACCCTGGGTAACCTGCTCTTCAGGGACAGCCAGAGGGCAGCCACAGAGGAAAAGCTGATGGATCCTTCTACACTGGAGGACTGGCAGTCCCATGGAGAGAACGGAGCTCCTAAAGAATGGGCTTCATCCTACATGGGGTCTCCTACGGCTTTGCAAAGGGCATGTCGCCTATGGTTGCTTGCATAGTTGGTGCTTTCTTTTCTTGTTTTCCCTAACTGAAATTCTGAAAATGCCTTTCCTATTCCCCACTGGAAGGTCTGAGGTTTGTACCTCTTGGCTAAAGCTGTTCAGTGCGTCAGCTGTTACATGATACCTCTGTTGGTCTGGAAAAGTCTTTTCTCAAAAAAAATACATCTACTACTACTTCCTGTTATAATTTCTAAGTTATGAGTTTTTGTTTGTTGTTCTTTGTTTCCGACGCTGGTTCTCAAAGCCCAGGGCTTCCTGCATGCTAGGCAAGCTCTCTACCGCTGAGCCCTAACCATAGCCCTGTCATTATTTCTAAGTTGGAATATCAAAGCTTGAAAAGAAAAAGTAGATAACTCTAAATAAGGACAAATGACTTTATCTCCCCAGGCCCTGCTAGTTGAAAAGTTCTCTGACTCATCAGATTTAAGAGCCC